>MJUU01015637.1:56931-121011 GCA_002080025.1 Modiolus philippinarum | reverse complement strand
ATAATGTTGAATTTTCCGGCCTTTTTTGGCAGCCATTTTGAAAATGGCGGTCAAGGAACAATTTTCAACATCAGTTTTGAAGTCGCAAGAGCATGGCAAACATTTCATCAATTTACACTTAACCTTCATCTTCTATAGTTTTGGAAATAATAGATGAAAAATACGAAAATTTAAAAAATTCGGTGAAAAAAGGGCAATAACTCCTACAAGGGTTTATGCATTTTCTTCAAAATTTCAGGGTGGGTAGATCTTGATATGCTGAACATTTTTGCAATTTACTCTTGACCTCTATCTGTTATACTTTTTGAAATAAAAAATAATAAATGCACAAATTTTAAAAATTTTACGGAAAAAGGGCAATAACTCCAAGACGGGTTTTCGGATTTTCTTCAAAATTGCAGTGCAGGTAGATCTTGCTATGTTGATCACTTTTACCCCATGTCAGATTTTTGATATCTGTAACGGTTTTCGAGTTATTGGCCAAAAACTGCAATTTACCCTTATGTTCTATTTTTAGCAACGGCGGCCATGTTGTTTGACCTACCGCCTAATCGAACACAATTTTGAGAAGCCATACTCTGGTGATGATTCAGGCAAAGTTTGGTTACATTTGGCCCAGTGGTTTCAGAGGAGAAGATTTTTGAAATTGTTGACAGACAGACAGACAGACGGACGGACGACGGACGACGGACGACGGACGCATAGCGATGGGAAAAGCTCACATGGCCTTTTAGGCCAGGTGAGCTAAAAATGAAACTGAAAGAACTAAATATACGGAGTCATAAACATGAAATCACAAGAGACCACTAGTAGTTAATTGACATACAAGCTCCAGACCCATTACCAACTGACAAAATAAGCTATGTACCCTCAGTAAACAGCTTCCACAAAGATCCCTTCCTTTGAGGAGTTTAGCATAATGATTTCATGCATATACCGGAATACAATACCTGTCATCAGTTCCCCGATTAAAGCACTGGTGTCCCGATCTAGTGGACATATACAACATATAGACAAAAACAGGGTGCTAAAGATGCCAAGATTTGAAAGTCTGACAGTATTTTTATGAGAAAAATATCTCAAGAGCAAATACAACATAACAAAAATATATAAAGAGCATCCATCTCTCGCACGGGAAATCTTTATACGGCCTCCACACACTGCAGGAGAGACATATTTCAGTCTTAAATAAGCAATGAAAGGATATGGAGTAAATACACATGAGGCAAAATATCTATAAATATATGTTAAAACCAAACAATTGAATAAGTAACAATATTGATATTTATTGTTGTTATTCATTCTTAAGTGACCATGAGGTCTTCAACAATGAGCTTTGCTCACACCTCATAGTACGTCCATGACAGCCATCGAAGAGTGTAAATTGGATTGATTATACAGCAACTGACAATAGTAAAACCAATAGCAACAAAAACAGTAAGCGTACGGAAAGAAGGTCAAAAGAAAAAAGTAGTTGTTATTTGCGAAGGTATGAAATACACAAGCTGCATAAAAACAGTTCGGAAAGCCTCATTGGCGGATCAAGAGGGGGTAGGGGGGTTCCGGGGGTTGGAACCCCCTTTTTTTCTGGACAATTATGTATTTTAATAAGTATCCTGATGTTTTGTTAAGATATACACCCAAAATATTTCCTTTCATTTCCAACTGGACCCCCCTTTTCTAATTGCCTGGATCTGCGCCTGAGTCTTAATCCAAAAATAGTTAAAAAGAAGCACTCATTACCGAAAAAATGGAAAATGGAGACAAAATCCAGTAGTACGGACATCCACCGAGTGCAATTAACGGAATGAAGCTCTAGTATTTTTAAAATGGTAGAATTTGATAAAACCGTTAAATTCTATAAGACGCATGATACAATTTTCATGCCAGAAAAGTCTGACTACTTGGCTGGTGAATACCCTGGTGGACCTCTGGTCTTCTGGCAGTGGAATTTAACATGTGGCTTCAAAAAATTCGCAAAAGACTCAAGCTGCATGAAAAAAAACAAAAGAAAAGTAAACTTTGTTATGCTGTACACGTTTTTCATGGAATAACCGTTACAATCAAATAATATGGAAAGCCATGATCCAAAAGTAGTTGTCACGTATGAAAAATAAGGTCAATTGCACTTTTCCAAAGTACAATACTAAGAAAAAAGAATCGGATGAGCTCATTCCTTTAATGGGGTAGACCTTGGATAGCCTAAAATTTTCCACTCTTTTATTTTTTTTTTATTTTCAGTATTTAAACTACACATGGCCATGGAGACTTTAATAAATTATTTGCTATTTTTACCTCCCGCTTTTTGTTAAGTGGTCATCAAAGATAATCTGTTTACTCAAATGAC
The DNA here is from genome assembly GCA_002080025.1 of Modiolus philippinarum. Classification (NCBI taxonomy): domain Eukaryota; kingdom Metazoa; phylum Mollusca; class Bivalvia; order Mytilida; family Modiolidae; genus Modiolus; species Modiolus philippinarum. Next base: position 118,664 of record MJUU01015637.1, on the reverse strand, counting down.
ATGCTAATTGAATTTGGAATTCAAATGCCAAATTTTGTAATAGGAACATGTGTGAAAGTAAGCAAGATTTAACCGAAATACATGGGTGTTCTGAACAGTATAGGCTGAAAATTTTACTCTATTTTGATCAGTATTAAAAACGTCTTGTACAAAACTGGGTCGTTTATTTTTCACAAAAAAAAACGAGAATAGAAGGAAAACTAGTATAATTTTTTATCTGACATTTGGTGAAAATATGCAATTCGTTCGAGATTGTCATGATATTAAATAATTTTTCGGGGTAAAAACGCCCAAGCCTCCCCCTGAAAACCAAATGGTCGTCCAATTATCGTACCAATATGATGAAAAATTTATAGGTATGAATTCATTTGTTGAAAACCAATTCATATGTGATGTTTTCGAAAGTTGCACCTAGTTCTATGAAAAAAGAAAACTTTGAATTGTATAATGAAAATAAAGGCCGAGAAAAAAAATGATATACCATGCATTTTTTTTTTATAAATTCGTAGTATGAATTGGTAATAAATAATAGATTTAGATATTATTATAGTAAACCGATATGTTTTTGATAATTTTTACATGTATTGCTATAGCTGAAATCGTGACTATTATTCTGCATGTTAATGACGTTATTATACATATTTATTGTCTTTGATAACTTGATCTGCAAAATAATGAGAAGGAGTGCTAAAAAGAACTGTCTTGACACAGGTAGGGGTAACTAACGCTGCTTTTTAATCAAATGATGAGGGAAATATTACTCTTTTCTACTTAAAACAGAAAACGATTCGGTAAAATTATATTCCTGAACCATTTGGTGTGTAATTGGAAACCCCAGGCATGTCAGAAAAGTTAATTTTGCTATAATAAATAGTGCAAAACGTGGGAAAATAATTCCATATCTTCAAAAATTGTCAAATAGAACTTAAGAAGGAAAACGTTGACTTAATATATGTTTTGGTTCTTAGTAGATTTGTCATTATTTAGAATATATATCAGTAACAAATGACAAAATGTACTTTCTATCTAATATACTCTTGGTCATTAATATGGAATATTCGTATTTTCTGAGCCAAAAATTGACGTCGGGAAGCATTATGCACAAAAGCGTGTGGATGAACGTATAATATTTTGCGTTAAACACTGTTTTCTAAATGTGAAGTACGAAAGTCTCTGATTCTACGAATCTCTCTGACCACTTCTTCAACCCGTTCTGAAATCCACTTTTTGGTGAAAAGGGGACATTTTTAAAATAAATTACTGAGTTAACAAATATTTCCCTAAAATGCAATTTGTGAAGAAAGAAAGATTTAAGTGATAATTTCAGCGATTTTTTGAAGGATAATTTGATTTTCTGAAAACTATCTCAGGCACTCTCTACAAAAAAATCCATATTTATGACCATGAGTATATGTTTACAAATTTTAAAGTCAAACTTTCCTTGAATATTATGAGTGTGATAATCGAAAATATGATAACTGGTAAAATATCTTCCAAGTGAGTTCCTTTCACAATATAAGGCGTCATTCTTTCCGCTAATGTTCTGTATGAACGTTCACGAGCATCAAGAAAATGATGCATAGAACTTGGAGTAAATCTAACATACGGCATACTTCTTGAAAACACGTCCCCATGAATTCTGATCCCTGATCGCTTTAAATAGTTTTACATACTCCAAATTGGGTTATTAATTTAAACAAAACTTATGCTACTCAGTGGCGGATCCAGCGGGGGGCAAGGGGGCACGTGACCCCCCCCCCCGGCACAAGTGACCAAAATTTTTTTTTGGTTGAAATTGAGGTTCAACCTTTGACCTTCAGTACCAATTGTAAATAATTGGTCTTTATAACCATTTAAATATTTATCTTTTATTAACTTATTGTTGTTTGTACAACAATCACTGACAAGACAAAGATCAAAGATTTCTTAATATTTAGTATATTTGTTAAAACAAATTATTAAAAATGTCATAATTAGGGAACCATGTCACGGCTGAACAAATTAATGACACTTTTATAACCACGTACCTGTAATTCTAATTTATTGAACATTTAATAATTAGATACTTTTAAAAATAAGTTAAAGTACTATAACCTAAGACTGCATAATTGTAAATGATTTTATAGCATTTCGCTTCTTTCGTTTTTGTTACATTTAGTAATTGTGACATTTCGACAATTTATGTGTCATCAGCACGGATCACACATAAAAGAGGGGACAGACCGGGATTGGACGTTTTTAAGCTCTGGAATTTTGAATTTCTCTCATTTAAGCCCCAAATTTCGGGAAATAAATTCACCAGGAATCGGGATTTCAACAGTTTTAAGATCGTTGTCGTTCGGTATTTAGTAAAAAAGCAGTCGGGTTTCCGAAATGAGAGCTCCTCTGGTCCCCTAATAACCTATCCAGATAAGGTTACCTTTTCCTAAACACACTAAAATAATTGTGCAAGGAATTTGAACTTCAAGCCAAATTTAGCAATTCTAAAGTCCCTTTACTTCTTCGCTTAGGTCATAATCTCCTAAAACCTTTTTATACGCCCGTCTAATGACGGACGTATTATGGTATACCGATGTCCGATTGTCCGTCCGTCCGTCTGTCCGTCTGTCTGTCTGTCTGTCCGTCCGTTTCATATGTCGCGCTCTAACTTGACAACCGTTTGACCGATTCACTTCAAACTTTGTAGAGGTATTCTATATGATGGCCTCACGATCTGTATACTTTTTCGTGAAATTTCGATTTTTCTTGCAAGAGTTATGGGACTTTATTCGTCAATTTCAAGGCAATTTTTTACATGTCGCGCTAAACTTGACAACCCTATGGCCAATTCACTTCATACATTGTAGAGGTGTTTGATATGATGGCCTCACGATCTGTATACTTTCCTACAAGAGTTATGGGTTTTTATTCGTAAATTTAAGGCAATTTTTTACATGTCACGCTCTAACTCAACAACCCTTTTGGTGCACTTCAAACTTTATAGAGGTATTGGATATGATGGTCCGTCTGTCTGTCTGTCTGTCCGTCCGTTTCATATGTCGCGCTCTAACTTGACAACCGTTTTACCGATTCACTTCAAACTTTGTAGAGGTATTCTATATGATGGCTTCACGATCTGTATACTTTTTCGTAAAATTTGGATTTTTCTTGCTAGAGTTATGGGACTTTATTCGTCAATTTTCAGGCAATTTTTTTACATGTCGCCCTCTAACTTGACAACCATATGGCTAACTCACTTCAAACTTTGTAGAGGTTTTAGGTATGATGGCCTCATGATCTGTGTATTTTTTGTTTCGAAATTTTGATTTTTCTTGAAAGAGTTATAGGACTTTATTTGTCAAATTTAAGGCAATTTTTTCCATGTCGCACTCTTATGTATAAGTACTTTGATCACCTCACTTCAAACTCTGCAGATTGATTTGTTAAAGAGATATCATGTTCAATTAGGCAGTTATAGGTGCTTCTAAATTGAGAACCCCTTACCTAAATCATTTAAAGTTTTGAAGGGGTGACGACGGGCGTATCATGCGACTTGGCGCAGCTGTTATTTTTTTTCTCCAAAACCAATGAATACATAGGTTACAGAGCGATTGGTGTACACGAAAAACATAAAAAAAAACTTTTAAAGTTTAAGGTGTCTGCAGGGTATTAATTTCCTATTATAGAATTTTGTGAAATTTTCTGGGTAGAAACATTATTGAATTATTGTTAAAAATATAAAATAAAATTTGAGGGTCACCGTGCATTTAAGCGCAAAATCTGAAATTGAAAATTTCAGGATTTTACATAGAAATGATAGGGAAAATGATTATATGAGAGGGTAGTTTGAAAAATTTATTATAGATTTTTTTCATACTTTGCATGTGTTTAATTATCATTATGTAGTTTACATATAAAAAATTAAAATTAGGGGTCACCGTTAAAATAAGAGAGAAAAATTGCAAAATGTTAATTTCTCTAGTGATATCTTTGTTAAATTATTTTATCAAATTATCTCCCTTGAAGAATTTCTGTGTTCTGTAAATCCAGCAACAGATTGAAAGCTCATGTATTTTAGCTCACGTTTTTGTAACGAAGATGTTATAAAAATGATTAGGAATATAGATCTTAAATACATTTGAACTTTCTTTTCATTTTAAATAATTATTTTGTTAAATTTCTTAATGAATGAAACCTAAATGAACAATTATTAGACAAAAATGGCGGAATAATACCCCTGAGACACCTTAAGTACAGTTTTTATTGCAATTTTCGGTAATACTAATTGGTAACACTTTTTAATTTGTGAACGTACTGATCTTGCGTTTCTAGAATGAAATAACAAGTCGTTGATCATACAAAAATCTGGTGCTAATAGAAGAAGTTTGCGTGCATCTTTTTGTAGAGTTGGTAATTTCTAATTTTCAAGATATTGAATTATATTTTTGCAATATTCGTCATTTCTTTGCAAATTACGCAAAGATTCAACACTAAAGTCTGATTGACGAAAAAGTTGAATTTGTTTAATGATATTTGAATCATTTTCTGCAGTACTCCGTGTGTCTATTTCTAACTCGATATTGTCATTTTCCGTTGTAATATCTACTGTTCGTTTGTGATTTTTCGGCGTCTACAGTTGGATTTGCACAAATTTCTTGATGTTCATTTTCTTTGGAACTTTTCGACACATTAGAGAGAATCGAACTTGAAAATTCAAATATATCAAAGTTGTCATTATTTTCATTCTCCGAAATCATTTCATTACTTAACTTGTCATTCGACAGTTCAATTTTGTTTTCAGTATTTATTAAACTTTCATTCTCTAATGACTGAATCGTGTTTTTTCCATTTTGTTCTTTTTACTTTTATATACGTATTCATTGTTCTGACCGTTATGTGACTTCTTGAGTATTCTTTTTGTCCGGCGTTTGCAGTAGTTATTTGACTCACTTTGATACCAGTCTTCTGTATCGGCATCGTACAAGTCGTCATTTTCCAAATTAAGCACTGGTGGAACAGACATTCGATTGAATAAACACACACACACACACACACACACACACACACACACACACACACACACATATTCAGTCAACGTGGAAACTTGTACATCTCCCCGGATTTGCGAATATTTACGCTAATGCAGGGCCTAAAAATTAAAATATGACGGTCTATTGTAGGAACCCAACGGGGTTAGGATTAGAGAAATGAATATCGAGATTGCCTTCCCACCGAGGGATTTTGCTGTTCTTCGAATGCACAGATATTACAGACAGATTACACTACCCATGCCATCTCTTTGGGAGACCAAAGGGATGTAAAATAGAACGAACTACAAATATATATATATTGATTGTTCAATTGATTATCATTTCCATCACTTGAATTTTCTATCCATAGTAAGCTAGAAAAGGTCTATCCATTCGGAACTCTGATATTACCGACATTTTCCTGTTCATACGGGAAATAAAGGTCGTCTTCTTTGGGCTCTCGGCTATTTTGCAGTTATCTTTGCGACATCTAGATAGAGCGTCGACAACTTGCATTTCTCTGGCTGGTTTATACTGTAACTCAAAATTATACTGCTGCAAGATTGCGATCCATCTTTCGTAGATGGCATCCTTAAGTTGATTCTGAAAAAGCGGCTTTAAGGTCTGATGATCACATTCGACGACGAATGGCCTTGTTCTGACATATGAGGAGCAATCTAATTTAGCTGTGACCATACCAAGTAGTTCTAATTTCGTTTGGCCGTATGATTTTTGCCATTTACTAAGAGTTTTTGAACCAAATCGAATAACCGGAATTTCATTTTCATTTACCGGAATTTTTTGATAAAGAATATATCAATGGCTCTTGATGACGTATCTACCCCTAGATAAAATTGTTGATTGTAATCAGGAAATGCTAATATTGGTGAATATACAAGTAAAGATTTGATTCTTTCAAAAGCTGTTTGTTGTTTTGAATTCCATTTTTCTTCAAAAGTCGTGTAAGGGGTTCCATTTCTGCACTACAGTTCGGAATGTATTTCCGGAACCAATTGAATAAACCAACTAAGCGCCGTAATTCTGTGATTGATTTTGGAAATGGGTATTCTTCAATAACTTTGACACGATCAGGCGGTGGTTGAATACCGTCTTTTGAAATTTTGTGTCCTAAATATATACAGGCATTTTGCGCAAACTGACATTTCTTAGGTCCAAGTTTTTAACCAGCAGCTTTGAGGCGCGAGAAAACTACATCCAAGTCCTGTATATGGTGCTCAAAGTTTCAGATACTATCAAGATGTCGTCTAAATAACACAGGCATGACTTCAATAATGTGAGTCCTTTCCATCAAAAGTTGAAACGAAGAGGGCGATGAGCTCAACTCCATGGGCAAACGCAAAAATTTAAATGTGCCATACCATATATTGAAAGCCGTGAAACGCTGACTTTGTTTTGAAATCGGGAGCTGAAAAAAAAATCCACTGCTAACATTGATTAGAGACATAAAGTTTGGAATTTTGTAAGAAAAAGATTCAGTTAGGTCCTGTAAGTCTGGAATAGCATAGCTGAAGTGTTGAGTTTGAGAGTTTAGATACCGGAAATCACAACAAAAACAAAATTTTGACAAACTTCCCTCTTTTGACGTATTACTAGCTGTATTATTGCTGTGAACCTTTTTTGAAACACGAACGATGGAACTGGTAATTGGAATATCTTCGGATTCATCTACTGGCGCTATTATGCCTTGTTTTAAAAGTTCGTCAAAAGGATTGCGTAAAATTTCTTTCTTTTCGGGTATTAGTCGGTATGACCTTTGATCTTTAGGCTTGAAGTTGGGTTTTAATGTTATATAATGTTGATCTATTCTGAATACCCTAATTCAGGATGTTCTGGCGTAACAAATAAGTCTTTGTGAGTTTGTAAGAATTTCAAGAGCAAATTATGTTCACTTTCAGGTAAGTTATTTGGCATTTCAAGATACGATGCAAATTTTGAATCTATTTTCTCATGTTCAGACTTAAGATTCGTTACTTCAATGTTATTTACAAAATGATTACTCATGTATTATATAGGAATAAAAATATGGTCACTATTAAGTACCTCTAACTCAGAAAAAATCTGTCCTTTATTCATAACAACAGTTTCAACGGTTAAGTTCAAGATTTTTATAGGTACAGTATACTATCTTAATTAACAGTGACAATGGCTTTTGCGACAATAAGTCCATATTTGTCCAAATACTTACTACAACATATACCTTGAGTACCATATCGTACATTTCTCTTTAATTTTTCCCATATTAAAGTTTCTGAATTTGGCGCTATTGAAATCGGTTTCTGTGTATAAACTTTTATGAACTTTACAGCTGATGTACGATTAAAAAAAAACTAGGACGATATTCTTTGAACATAGGTAGGTTGTCCCTAAAATCATTGGGTGTAACGCTTGAGTTATGATATATACAGGTATCCAATGTTTACCCTGTGAAACTGTTATTTTGATATCAGATGTTCCAAAAATATTTACACATTGATTATTAGCTAATGTTATTGTTTCAGATGCAGATTTGAAATTTGATTTATACATCTCTGGTATTGAATTATAACACTGTTGAAACATTACATTTATTGAACTTCCAGTGTCTATCAAAGCAAATTTCTACATTCGATATTTTTACATGCATATAAAGAAATTTTGAGCTGATTCAGTTTATTCCGTGTTTGAAGTATCATGCTCATCAATCTATACATAATTACAAGATTTTCTAATTTTACTAGTCGACTTCGACTATTGTCTGGCACGAGTTATTTGCCTCCCGAGGGAGCGTGCCTTGTGGCCCCGGGTTCCTGATGTTTCCCGAATTAGCATATCTAATACATTGAGAAGCAGAATGACCATTCTGGCCACAGATTCTACACTGCATTCCCGTGTTCGTTCCAGTTACACGCCCTTGCAAAGTGGTTTGGGGCATTACATTTACGACACAATCTATCAGTATTGTCAAAACTGTTTTGGTCGGACCTTGTCCGTAGACGTGGAGACGATCGTCACTATTATTAGATGCACTAAAATTGCTCTGTTTTTCTCGTGCAAGTTTCCCAAAAGGCCTCTCTTAAACTACTTATTTGACCTTCCAGTTCACTGACAACAGACGATTAGAATTCATGCAGGTCTTTCATCTGTACATACTTATCATATATAGTTTTTGCAGCGGCATCTAAAGGCGAAACATCAACTCTATACCCATATGCTTCTCCCATTTTTGATGCTGCCAGTGCTTCTGCGCTGCTTTTGTGATTACCAGCACGGACGAAAAAGGCCAGTTTTCCGGGTAAACCCTTTATAAATCTTTTCATTATTTCATAATCAGATTTTCTCAAAAGTTGCCCTTTCTCAACTAATTGATCATAGAAATCATCAATAGCTTGCCCTGTAGACAGTTTCAAATTTTCAAACACTTCGCTTTCAAGTAACATTGAAGGGCTTTGCCAGTATACACTAATAAATTGCTGTCGAAATATTTCTTCAAAACCTTTCTATGTCAGTTTATTTTCAGATGGCAACATATTGAACCATGTAAGTGCTGTCCCACTTAAATGTAGATGGAATGCCGATATTTTGCGGGAATCCTCATATGGTTTGATATAATGAAGGGTTGCATAGGACTCAAATTCTGCAATAAAGTGAGAGGCATTTTCATGTGGATACCCACCAAACTTTCTACAAGTCGCTAACCTCTCCATAACAATATTTTTCAAACTTTAATTGCAAAAATGATGGTTAAGGAAATGTTGTTTGATCTTGTGATGTAGATTTTGTTATGGGCAAACTATATTCTCCTGTAGTTGGGTCACAAGAAGTAGAATTTGTGCCACGATGTAAATAAGTCTTTGGGCCCTGGGTATTTGGTGTTTGTACTAGAGGAAAGTCGAAAACGAAATATGGACTAACCGCTCTACGTAAGAGATAGCTAATGTCTGGATCTACCTCACAAGAAAATTGATTAAGCTCCAAAAAATTATCAGACAATATAGAATCATCACTGCTTATTGATTCTGATGACATATAAATGATAATATTTGGGAAATATATGACTAAAACTAAGCTAGAATTAGTGTATTTATTGTAAAATGAGATGAATCTCACGTAGCAGTAGTTGTTAAAAAATCGTTTGAGATAAACAAAATTCAATTCCACTCGTAAATTGTCAAACTGTGTAATGAGATAAATCTCACATACATAGAACAGTTATATATGGTATATCTAAGGTTTGTTACAACCAACCCCTAAACATAATGAAAGTCTGATAAGCCATAAAATAGCAAGTTCGTTGTGGGGATGAACTCCATCAGAATAAACTCCGTAGTTTAATGGATATGTTGCTCTTCTATCATACCAATGTTTTCTAACTTTTTCTAGATCTAAATTAAAACTTGGTGAATTTGCGTGCAATACCGTATTTGTTTCAAAAACAAATTTGTTAACCTGCTCAACTTGAGATTCCAACAATTTATCGTCAGCTCGAAATTTTTCTCCGTCCGGGTGTCCATGGCTAAGGTTCTACTGATAAACTGAATAATACGGGAGTTCCAAAAATATAAGGTTAATGGTTGAAAATTCAGAAATAAGTTTGTAAATATCTTTATATTTGTTTCTCTTCTATCATACCAATGTTTTCTAACTTTTTCTAGATCTAAAATTTGCGTGCAATACCGTATTTGTTTCAAAAATAAATTTGTTAACCTGTTCAACTTGAGATGCCAACAATTTATCGTCAGATACGTAATGCAATAAAGAACAGAATTAACAAACTTGTACAACATTAAACTAAATTACACTTACACACAACATAAATATATGCATACATGTATATATCACATGAATTCAAAGGTCAATAAATAACGCATTGAGTCCGGCAATATTTCAAATCTGAAAGTCGGTGATGTATGTGTGGAAGCAAATATTTTCTTTACAACAAATGTTCAAATGTACAAATGTTCAAAATTCGATCGTTACCATTAGACCGTAGAATAATATATGGACCATTTTTCTGAGTAAGGTCACTTGTTCCGAGACATATATACAAGGTTATATGAGTAGATCCCAACTCTTCAAATTTTATTGTCAAATTGTTTTTCAGCCACACAAACTGACTCTCAGTATCAGCCCCTTTACGCCACCACAAAAAAATATTTAGTTCTCCGGATGTTTGTTCAAATCTACAACATTTTGCAAGTATTTTGCTCTGTTGTTTGACAAGACTACAGGAATTTTACGGAGAAGAGTGGACTCACTCAACTATGGATCCAAATTACGAACCTGCTTTGGACTTTTGTCACCAGAAAGATACATAGTTCGTATAAACAGAAAATTTAGTGTGGTTAAAAGTTCATTTTTTTTTTCTTTACAAAAAACACGTGCAGTCCAAATATTACGGAAATAGTACAAAAATGGATCTACAATCAATGGATTCACAGGGAAATGTTACTCATAGCTATTTTACCATCCTTTGAATAGATTTAGGTTCTCCACCATGTGATGGTTCTACTCTGGGGAACGAGAGGTAAGGCACGGACCATTTGATTTTCAGGGTTTTCAGGGGAGGGGGCTGGTATTTTTTTCTGAGATTATTTTTCCCCATATTCACTATGCTAGGAAATTTTGTTGAGCCAGGCTTTTTTTCTAATGGACAACATCTGGGCCAGATTATTTTTTTTCAACCATAATGCTGGTCAGAGATCTTTTTGGGGCAAAAGTCGGGGCAAGAAATTTTTTTTTCTAAAAAATACCAGCCCCCCCCCCCTGAAAATCAAATGGTCCGTGCCTAAAAACACGTCGTTTTTATGGAAAAGAAAGTACCTCACAAAACAATTCCGGACGTCATGTGACAAAAACGTAATGCAATAAGGAACAGAATTAACAAACTTGTACAACATTAAACTAAATCACACACAACATAAAGCATACATGTATATATCACATGAAATCAGCAAATATATACATATATTCTGCTGAAGTGAAATATCCAGGTAAATCCTGTAATTTGATTGGTTACCTTGACAGGGGATATGAGACCGTATCCCCGTGGTAGCAAAATCACAATTTTTAAACGCTTTTGATAGAAAAATTATAGCACTTCTAGCAGAATATAAAAGTTATTCGGGCTTCACAGGGGATACGGGTTCATATTCCCTGTCTGTGCTCTATATCCCCTTCGCCTGACGGCTCAGGGGATATAAAACACAGACAGGGAATATGAACCCGTATCCCCTGTGAAGATCCCCGAATAACATATAATGTAAATTTTTGGTAGTTTCCGTATTTTTAAGGTATTTTGAGGACATTTAAAATATCTAAGAAATTTGGTTAGAATTTTGACTACTTCTGTTCACACTAATTTTTGAGTTTACTATTGTTGTGCTTTTTCATTTGGGGGGGGGGGGGGGCATTTCGCTTGGTGTGCATAAACTAATCTTAGGTCGACAAAATTAAAGAAAAGACCGAATATTCGTTATATTTTGCAATACGGCCGATCGCGATTCTTCAAAGGGAGTCCTCAGATCATTTTTTGGATTTCTGGTCTTCAAAATATTATGCTTTTATCTCTACTGAACAGACATTAATGTTAGAGGACATTTCTTTACTATTATAATGATTTTTGTTATTTCGATTAATAGAACGAGCGGTCAACAAAGCAGTAGCAAACTGGGCTTCAGGAAAATATATTTTTTTAAACCAACGATGACATTAACAGGAATAATCTTAAAGTCTGCACTAATAAATCTCCTTTAGACAAAAAAAAAAACAAGAATGATTACATTTCATATGAACACTTACACTACATGTTAGCACATAAAAAGAAATTAATTATCAAGATTATTAAAAGGATAAACCGATAAAAAACCAAAGAAATATACAAGAGCTCCCATGCCGCGACATATCAGAAAAGGGGGAGTAAGTGAGAGATCTGATTTTAATCAGATTGAAGAGTAGGTAAAGTAATTGTAAAATACAGACACAAACATCCCATTAAAGCACGCACAATGAAATTTGCTGCAGCTATTTTGTTTTAAATAAGACCACAATAAAACAAATATGCATCATTTTCTATTTTTTTGTCGCTACTCTTGGTATATTTACCGAAAAAAAATCAGTTCAAATAAAAACATAGGCCTCCCTGTTAATTTCACTCAAGATTTAAAGACATTCATTGTTGGAGTAACTGATAAATTATTTACGCAACAACCCAATAAAAAGATACCAAAATGCATAGCTGATGGATTGCTTATTTGCATGTAGGATCAATTTATTCGGATGACCAATGAGCATTAAATATTTTGGTTTAAATTACAATAAAAATTGCAGAACCAATATCCACTTACGATTTACTTTTTAATTCAAATTTATACTTACTGTTTTATTTTATTATTTTTTTTTTGTTGTTTTGTTTTTTTTTTTCGACACAAATTTTCTGCTAATGTAAGGTTAATCGAAAACTTTGCCTTTCTTTGTTGTAAAATTATGGTAATGCATGTCCTGAAGAGAAAATTAATTAGCTTTCTTTTGGTGTTTGTCATGTCATCCTTTAACATTTACCAAAAAGATATTTTGAGAAACGTCGCAGCAAATTTCGTTGTGGCTACTTTAGTAGATTTACAAGTCAACAAAAGAAACGATACACAGTTAGTTTTGTATTTCGCGATTGAAAATCTTTATCAAAACTGATTTCTTTATGCTATTTGTCTAGTCAGTTCCAAACAAATACGTTGAAAATTCGGAATTGTACTTTTCGACAGATTTTGCTGATAAAAACAGTTTGATCACAGTAAAGGCACTTCAGCAGATAAACAATTTATTATTTGCTATTTCGATGCCCCGTCCAGTCTAATATCAAAACTGATTAAAAAACATCTTTTGTTAATTAAAAAACTTAAAAACAATCGAGATGTTCCACCCTAAATCGTTACTTATCTTATTTTATAAATTGTTCGATCTTCATGCTATATAACTCTTACTTAGTTTTTAAATCGTGAAACAAGTGTCTGATTTGTCTATTTGCCTTACTGATAAAATGTGTATTTTATATCTAATAAAGCATAGTTCAGGTTTGACATTTTATCTGCCATATGTCAATATAGCGGCCTTTACTTTGCAACTTTGTCATTCTGTATTTTATTCCTTAAGTTGCTTTGAGAGTAAGAGTTATTTCTTGAAAAAAAATTGAGCAGTTCAGACTCAGAACCAATATATCCGACAAAGCATTCGGATACGACAGTTCAGACTAGTGGTTCCTGTTAAAGGCAAATTAAAACAAATACATTTACAGGATTTAATTCGGTGAATAAGTCCTCGGTAGCATAGTGCTATAATTCCAATAACAGGTGTGTGAATGCCATATTATTTCATACATTTATGTTTTACCGAATCCAGATGTCTATCAATTCACAAGACTAAGTCGGATCAGTACACATTTTGAGTCTGAACTGCTCATCGTCTTGAACTTACTAATGGGTATGAGCATAGCTCATTATCAAAGGCCTCGTGGTGACAGTAAGATAGATAACAACAATAAGAACGTTGTTCAATTGCTTGGTTTTGCCTTATAATTGTAGAGACTTTGTCTCATATGCATATTTTAATCCCTATCCAATCATTGTTTATTTAAGAGTATCTGTTCGGAAATGATGAATGTGATAAATAATAAGATTGGGAAATAAGAATGTAAAAAGGTTAAAATCTGTGAAAGACTTAGGAGAAAAGAAATCGTTAAGTGATGGGTAAAAACTCAATTTATACCACTGTTATTACGACGATTAAAAAGATTAAAATAAAAATATGAAAGCATTTTTTTTTATATATTTGGGACCCCAGGAGAGAAAAGCACTACTTAAAAACTGCATGGATGAAGGATTAAACATAATTGATATTTACGATGATTTTCAATTGTAAAAGATTATATAAGCTAAAAATCCTAAAGAAACAACGGGTGAAAGTTTTGCAGTTATACCAAGATCATCTTTCAATTAATAAGGCATCTTGTTTAAATTCAAAATGAAATCATTAAGTAGGTAGGCGCAATATCAAACGGAAATAAATGATTGGGGGCATCAAAAAGAAATCATTAGGCAAGGACCATTTGAATTTAAGTATGCCTTAGGATGATTTAGAAAGAAAAATCGGGACTCTTATGGTGTTTTAAAATTTCGTGACCAACACCCGGGTTGTAAAATAATCTGACCCCAACCTTGTCAATAGAGAGAAAAATTGCTGTATATCGGGAAAAATCTGGCTCGAAAAGTGTGTCAAATAATTTCCCCGGCTCCTGTGAAAATCATACCTCCCAAATCGAATGGTCCTTGCCTTGGTGTCAACAGGAATATTGTAATCAATAACAAATCTTACATTATATTAAATTCGGTTAAATTATAAAATACCGAAGTTACTGTTATTTATTTTCTGTATATGCGCATTTCGACAACTTATATCTCATCAGTGCAGACCGAACCAAAACATTTGGAAGTCCATTAATCGAAAGATGTTTAAAAGCTGATAGAGAACAAATAACCAAAGGGATCTAAACAGAAAAGCCCCAAATCAGCTAATGACAGAGCTATGCATGAGGGAGATACTCGTTACTTTTAAACCGTGCTAGGTTTGTCGAAATTTAATTCGATAAACTTAGCAACAATTCTACAGAAATGGGGTGACATATTCCAAAAGTAAACATAAAAGCAGATCAACATTCGAATGACTTGATGAGAATATTGCAATAGTCAAGCGAGTGGCAAAAGTTTCATTTCAAAGAGATTAAATTTTACACTCTAAGCTGAGGTCATGAAAGACTAACAGCGCAGAGAGAAACATTGTTGATAAATGATTGACAGCGGTGTATGTAGAGGAATTCGTTGAACGAGCTGAACTGAGAAGATTTTACATTTGATTGAATCGTTTTATTTTCATACAGCCAATCAAATGCAATATCGTCTGATGGCAGTGCCGTCAATCAAGTATTCTACATACACCGTCAATCAATTGACAATATGTAAATTGTATTTTTTGTCCTTTTCCCCAGGCTCGGCTTGGATTGTAAAATTACATCTCGTTGAAATGAAACATTTGCCACTTGCTTGACCGTAGCAATAAATATTAAGAAAAAAACAATGGTTAGGGACTTTATACATAACAAAACCTGATTTAATAAATTCAAAACATTTAGATGAAAAATGTTACAAAACTGAAACATTTGCTTTTATAAAACATTGGCTCAGACCCACTAGGCAAGTTCTTCAAAGACTAGAATACTACGCACAAATTAATCGTAATTTGAGTTTATAAAGTAATTATAAATTAAAAGCAAATGCAATTTGATAAGAAAATCACACGATAGACCTAGAAATAGGATACAAAACTAATTATTACACCTATTGGGTTTTCAGTGTATTTTTAGATCTTTTTACCATTATTTGGCTTTGCCGTACACAAAAAAATTACTTATTAGAACAAAAAAATAGTTATTAATAATTATTGAAATAAACGGTTTTGATATTTCGACCCCCCCCCCAAAAAAATATATATATATGCTTCTATTTTTTTGGCATGTACATATATTTATGTGAATATGTTATGAAAGGATATGGAGTTAATGAACATGACACCATAACACATATGTTGACTCTAACTGCTATTAATTTTTTAATGAACTGTATGGCCATTTTGGAAATTAATTCCTCATCAGCAGCACTAGAACCCAAATATAGGAAAAAATGTTAAAAAATGCATAACACCAAATGAGATCCGAATAATCAGAAATATCAAAAATGTAAATATAGACATTGATTTATCTAATTAACGATAAATTGGAAGTATTCAATAACCTTTCGATTCCGATTCTCTTCTTCTTCGTGTTAGAGCGAACAAATGTATTGGTCGTAATAGTTGTAATATAGGCCTAAAAAACAATTTATCCGCAATTAGGTTTCGGCATCTAGATACAATCAAACAGTTCCGGTTATCAATCTACGGTCGAATTAGCTATTTGGAGTTATCTGCCTTTAAATTCTGGGTTCAGTAATTACATTGTATTACAGTTTTGATAAAACCATTTTAGATTTTTTTCAATAAAATGATTTATAGATATAATGTTTCTTTATTTTTTAATTTTATTATTTTAGATTTATGTTAACAGAATTTATAGGATAAAATTTATTTGGATATCTCTACCATTTTCACTTGCTAGAAGAGTGATGATAATTGGAAGCCAAAGGTGTTGCATCTTCGCTTGACAGGAGAGTTCCAGTCTACGAAAAGATAAGACTTCTCATAAAGGGCTATAACGATAGGATAATTCGGATTGAAATAAAGACTAAATGTGACTTGTACTGGTATATGACACATAAATCTGTATGGACTTCTCCAGAGGGAACCGTTTCCTATAGTGTTGTCTGAGGCAGCTCATTGAAATTTATAGCACTTGTAGTTGACATATGTGTTTTTTCTCGGGTTCATTTACTCCATATCCTTTCGAAAAATAAAAAACCTATAATCCAAAAATGTGGCTTGAATATTGAACGCACCAGAGATTTAGAAATTTGTTAGTGCATTGAACGGGTGCTTTATCAAATAACAAGAGATATGCATTTTTCTTACTAATAATTGTAACCCTTCTGTCGTGGGAAATATTATCACTTTCAATGTACTTTGTGGTGGAATAGAAAACTTCTTGTAAGCAATTCTTCCGTTTATCTAGATTTGTTTGCATGAATTTTGTCAGGTATTTGTTCGCGTCTAGGCTCCCCCACCGTTGGCGGTGGACACTGAACGTTGAACTGTTCACTGTCCATTTGGCACAGGTAGCCTTACGCGCACAAATTACGTATATATTGTGGTTCTTGAATTTACAGTTTTCAGTGACAATTGGACAACTATAACGAAACAGAAGTTAAATGCGCCGCTGTTCTCGGGGTGCTCTCACCACTGATCGAAATTGGAATGGATTCTTGTTTTATGACATTTAATGTCACTGCTGTTCACAGGGTGGCTTAATGAACTAGTTTGCAGTTAATATCGCCGCTGTTCACAGGGTGGTGTTAAATAAATTTAATAGAATTATCATAATTGAATATCATTACCGTGACAAAATTCATGCCAATAAAATATATAAAATATTTATGGTTTTGTATTCATTCAATAGTCTGTAATAAAATGATTTATAGATATAATGTTTCTTTATTTTTTAATTTTGTTATTTTAGATTTATGTTAACAGAATTTATAGGATAAAATTATTTGGATATCTCTACCATTTTCACTTGCTAGAAAAGTGATGATAACCGGAAGCCAAAGGTGTTGCATCTTCGCTTGACAGGAGAGTTCCAGTCTACGAAAAGATAAGACTTCTCATAAAGGGCTATAACGATAGGATAATTCGGATTGAAATAAAGACTAAATGTGACTTGTACTGGTATATGACACATATAAATAATAACACTAATCTGTTATGTATTTCCAGAGGGAACCGTTTCCTTTAGTGTTGTCTGAGGCTTGTAGTGATCGAGCCGACAGGCGAGGACACTATTCGCATCAGACAACACTATAGGAAAACGGTTCCCGGGGAGAAGTCCGGAATTAATTTAGTACATAACAAAAAAGAAATCAAAATCAAAAGGAGTCAAAGTATAGTACACCGGAAGTCACGTGAGGTATAGTCCCGTCGTCAAGTATAGTATCCCGCTGTCAAGGTAAACAAATAGCTGTTCAAATATAGTGACGTCAGATTATCTGGAGTAAAATCGTAGGATTTTTACATATTATGTACTAAATAGAAAAAGGTAAACTCTAGTACTCTGGTGCTCTTCGTACATTTCTTGCTTCATAATAAACAGTTAAAAATCATTCTTATTTACAGATATAAAGCCCAACAATTATTAGATTTTAAACATTTAAATCTAATCGTGATCGTAACTGCTCTCCATATATGAAATCCGAATGGTAAGTAAACAAATGATTACCACTGCAAGGTAAATTTCATCTCGATTTAGTAATTGATCTTTTATAATAGTAATAATTTTTTTCACCAAGCTTCCAATAATTTTTTATTCAGTTTTTATTGACACGTACAATAAAATCAGAGACATATAATTAATTTTAATTGTATGTCTCTGATATAATGTAGAATATATTGAAATCAACTACATCTAGAAGTTTATGTTAGTAAATGGTATTATCTTAAATAGATTTTGTTCATTATTTAGTGATAATAGTCTTTATTTTATGCATTTATCTGCATAAATTTAAGAAAAAAATCAGTGCAAGTAGTTTGTTTTTGTGTGGCACTATAAATATAAAATACGTAATGTTTAATTATGAATAAATTTAAACATACGATAAACAACTTTTGTCATTTAAACTGTATTCTATTTCTAGCTGACTTTTGATGAATAAATAGTTCTTTGAATTACCAACTATTCTTCGACGTAGGACAAGGCGGCGTTTTGCTTTCAGGTAAATTATAGGTAAATATTTCGTTTGCTCAAAATCCATTGTTGAAATAAAAAAGGCTCTTTTAGGATTGACAAAATAATGTATAGGCTGATAAAACTGAAATAAAAAAAAATATATAAATACGACTGTTCCTGCTCACTCTATCTTTACGTACATTGGTTTCTTTGCTTCACGGTTTATATAAGATAGGCCTTGTCACCCGGGCCCTGTCACACTATAACGTTCTAGCCAACGTGTGCCGACGTTCGCGAATTTTTGTTAAAGAACTGTGGCACAGGTCGAAGAAATTGAAGAAATCCGTTGATGTACGTATACATAACGTCAGGCTAACGACCTACAACGCTCGGAAAACTTTTCCATAATTTGTCTGCAACGCTCACAAGGCATGTAACAGCGTATGACGAAATTGCAAAGGCGTTTAACTGGCGTACTTAACGGATACCGAGCTCATCCATAACTGTCTTCCAGCATTCACAGAACGCCCGTTTAGCGTTTTTACGATCGTTCGTCAGATCAGTTAGAAATACTTCACCCTAATTTCACTTGCAAAGGTAGAAATTGAGAGAAATGCTCCTGAAAAATAGGACGGATTTGCAGCAGGGATATGACCCCCAAAAATCACAAAATTGATTTTTAAAAGATATGTCTGTCTGAAGGTCGAATA
Source organism: Modiolus philippinarum (assembly GCA_002080025.1). Taxonomy (NCBI): domain Eukaryota; kingdom Metazoa; phylum Mollusca; class Bivalvia; order Mytilida; family Modiolidae; genus Modiolus; species Modiolus philippinarum. Next base: position 99,531 of record MJUU01015637.1, on the reverse strand, counting down.
AAGCAGCTATCCACATTTCTTTGGAATTTTGTCTTGCTCTTTAACCCTTATTTTTTATTATAAAACACTGGCTAAAACGTTACTTTCTAGTTACATGGATGTTCGGTTTGTGTTCTTTACACTTTTAAAGCAAAGTTCGATACACTACTACATATCGCACACATTGCCTCTATAACGTACCACTAGCGTTCGTCTAACGTGTGCATAACTTATCAGCAACACGTTGGCGAACGTCGTAAAATTTCGAGCATGGATTCCAGGTAGATTTTGAGGCTGCAAATGAGATGGAATCATCGATCAGATTATTGTTCGCAGTTGCAAATCTAGTTTTCCTTATTCTTATGCTACAAGTTTAAGGAAAGGGAGCATAATGTTTTTTTCCTGTCTGTGTGTGTGTGTGTGTTTTCTATACATTCAGAGCTTTAACAGTAACTTCGGTATTTAGTTATTTTTTTAACCTTTGCTTTTTTCGAAGATAGACTATTCATACGTGACAAGGTTATAGGTCTAGTAAAGGGCAACATAAATATGCAAAAAAAAATGGTCAGCTCAAAGGTCAAAGTCTTAAAAAAAGTGCCAGACTTTAAAAAATACTATTAACGATATCTTTTTAAATAATAAAAGACCTGCTGAGCCATATGTAGCGTTTCCACATTCATCTAATTGTAGATAAATTGTCGATTTCCTTTTTGACCACAAGATAAAAAAAAAAAAGAAAAATTGTGTTGTTAACAGTGGTTATCACTACAATATCCTTCGGTGTTTCTAGATATGTGATGAAATATGAAAATAAATAATGAATTACATTTTTTACCCTAAACCAAACGGATAATCATTTAAGATAGAAAGAGAATTTCTTGAAAAAATATTGATTTGTTATGGACTTTGTTTTCGAGATATTACATGCTGAAGAATTTGCAAATATCTTGACCTCAAATCAAATGGTTAAGTGCGAAAATTTAAATACGTATTTGAAACCTTACCTTATCACCCCCTTTTACTGTTTTATTTTGTTTTAACAGATGGAAGAGAAAAGAAATTATCTCCGTATAGTCTTACTCGTTTATAAATCAGCTGATGTATTAAGAGAGTTTGTAGAAAAGAAAATAGGTTTACTGACATTCCAGCAGTTTCTAGACAACAACAAACACATCATATACCATCTGAATGAGATTACAGGTGTTTGTTGTGTGGGTGGTTGTCCTCGTCATGCACAAAGAGTATTGTTTAGCCCACAAATTAGACTTCTCTTCACGGCAAATCCACCAATACCTGCTCATCTTGTGTATCAACGAGGCAGACTTGTTACGAATTGCATTTGTAACTTTCAAGCAAATCCAGTTAACGTCACTGACGTTGATATGACTCTTCTGAGTTGTTTAATCCTGAACTGTATAGCATTAACTCCACAAGAAGAAGCAGATGTTCGAAATTTACGAGACTATAGGAACGGTGCATTTCATGCAAACGATGCACACATAAAAATTCCCGAATTCAGACGCCGATGGCATAGTATTGAATCAGCTATGGTACGGATGGCTTTTCTAGTAGATAGAACCTTTTTGACATACATAAAGACTGAAATCGCGTCTATAAAATCCGATCCGATAGATACTGGTCGAGTTCTTAAAATACTCAGAGAAGAAGCAAACAGTAAAGTTTTAGAGGTAAGTATATTTCCCAAGATCTTCATTGTTTCTGTGGACACATCCTGTCTTACTTGTCGAAGCTCGGGCTCATTACAATGGAGATATGAGCCTAGACTGTCTACATGCTATGAATCATTGTGGCCAAAGTCTTTGTATTACCAACACAGTCAAAATTTCTATATTCTCGTCATCTTGCGATGTATTATTATTTTTGTCTCACAATATCAAAGTAGCAACAGGTGAAATGGTTCAACGTGTTTGATGTACATTGTGTATATGCCTCTTCTTTTTGTCTGCAGTTATATTGTGAAAATTGCTCGTATAACTGGAATATCAAAATTTAACATTTGGCTTCTTGACTTTCTGAAATAAATCAAATTATTATTCTGATCATCTGTATTTAATAATGCAAATATATCCCGTTTTTTTTCGTCAATTTTCTTTTAACAACTAAGTCATGAGTGCCGTGTTATCGCTTACGTGTTGTATTGTCTCTGTCCCTTTGTCGGCTGGCGGATGACAGTGTTTGTTATTATAGTACTTGCCTGATATTTGTATCTTTGTTGACAATCCCGCATCCATGGACAGAGAACAAAGATGTTTCGTTGTTCGACATCTGGCCAGAAAATTTCGCTCAAGCTAGTGCAAGAGACAGTTGTGATCTAACTTTTAGATATCAGTTTTTGCTTATTGTTCAAGGCCTCATTCCGACTTCAAGTCAACATGAAGAAAAACAAAAAAAAAAACCGTTGAATTTGTATAAACTTACAAAGTATTTATAGGAATTTTGTCCTGTGTACTTTTGCTCTACATCCCTGTACAATAAACATTAGGAGCACACTAGAACTAGTGCATCTCTTTTGAAAGGAGTTAAGAAAATTGTCTGGCAATTACAATTTCCTTTTTTAACCTTTTTACATTTGTACCACATTTGTATTTAAATTCATAGTCGAATCTTTGTCTAAACAATAGACGATACAAAATGGCAGTACACAATGTCGAAAAACATTGCTAGATACATCCAGATGCAGTTGTCTTCTAAAATAGTCATATACATAAAAATGCAACCTAGGTTTTCTTTGTAACAAAAATTGCATAATGCTACGGGTATGATATATCGACAGAGATTTATCTATATTGGTGACTGACAACCATTTCGTTTGATTTCAGGAGGTTGAAAAATCTATGGGAGAACTGGAAGAGAAATTAAGGATTCAAATCAACTATGGCTATGTATCCTTTGTATCAACTAAATATGGAATATTTCTTATACCTCATTCAAACATGAAACACATTGCCGACATTTTCAAATCTACAACCAAAAATCAATAAAAGCTTTGTTCCACTTTCTTAGTCTTACCATCATATTTTTAAGGATTTGTCCCATGTACATTTACTCTATCGTGACGTAATTATTCATATTTTGGGCATGCATGCAGTGATATTCCAGAAACAAATACACAGTGACGATTGCAATAAAAGGTATTTTTGAAAAGATGCCAAATTTACCTCAACAAACGACATGGCTTTGATATCTGCTCTCTCCTCTTTTTAAACTTGGTTTACACTCATACGGATATGACCTGGAGAAATGACGATGTGGCTACCAAATTAATATTGTTGACAACTATCTTTTTTTACGCAAAGGAAAATGCTTTTATATCATTAAATGTTTTTAATTAAATAAAGTCGCAAATGCAATGTATTGCAACCATTTTCATTCAGCCAGTTTGAGGTAACAATTTCACTTTTATAGTCCGAATGTCATTGACATCACTTTTACATGTGTTTATATAAAAGATTATCAGTTTGGGGATCTGTTTCTCAATGAGCGTATGACATGTAATTTCGTTCTTATATTTTCCTTGACAAAAACAAGATGACAGTTATGTTCTTTGTGATTGCTGTTGTTTGTGCTTTTCTTGCTGTTTATGCTTTTCGTAAGTACTCGCTTTATTTTCATCTGATAAAAAGCAAAAAGATGCTAAAATCTAACTGGAACACGCATTGACTATTTGGTAACATACATTGGATGGTGCTTTGCAAAAGATATGGTCTTCAACTGTTTTTTTTTTTTGCTATCAATGAAGACCTTGAAACACGTGTACAGAGCATAACGTTATTATGCAACTTTGGTATTGATTGTATTAATCAGTCTCCAGCATCAGAATCTTGAAATAAATCCCAATAATCTATTCTCCGTTGGCTTTTAGACGGCGGTTCGGTTCTCACTTACCTTTAAAAGGAAATAAAATGGGCGAATCATCAAGGAAATACTTTTATGATTAAAAAGGGTAACAAATTTTGAAAACATATGCAAAATTAAAATTTCATTGCGTTAATTTGCTTTTGCCATCTTCAGAAGTTCACAGAATGCAATTTTAATTTATTTCTTTATTTAGTTCGATATATGAGCTCTTATGTGTTTGGAGTGGGAAAGAATGTCACAGAATCAGTAGATCTAACCGCTGCATGTCTGTCCTGTTCAATAAATGTGTGCAGACATGTTTCTTAATAGCACGAATAATTACTTTTCAGCGAATTATAGTAAGTAGGTTTTAATAGACGAATTTCATTTGTTCACTCAAAATATGATAAAATACTTTTAAGGCATTGGACTGTCAATTGAAGACCAGGGTGGTCCAGTGATTATGACGCTGCAATTTCAACCAAAACGACCAACACCACTGTTCAAATCGCGCTTGTGTCAAATTTTAAAGCCATCTATCTCTAGTTAGTTAGGGGTTTCTCCCGTTTCCAGCTTTGATCTTTTGGCTTTATTTCCTCACGAACCTAGGGATAATGCGAGGAGGTCTCAATTGCTAAACGGTCGTTTATCATCCGACGGTATAAAAACTTGTATAGAGTTATTTTCTTGTTAGATGTGAATTTCTGCATTTTCAAAGTCTTTCATAAATTTATTGATTTTGCAATAAAAGAACGTTTGTATTGTAAAAAACATTCAAAAGTAATGTATTCAGACAGAAAAGTTCTGCAAATAGCAGAAAGAATTCAAAATTAACTAAGAAAGAAATGTATTTTAACATGTTTTCGCTTTTTTTCTTTTCCAGAGGATCATCCTATGAAAAGTAAGATGTAGATGAATAACTGTCATGTGTTTATAGAAATTAGTATAATTGTTATGTTGTAATGTTTTTAAAGATGCATGAGTTGAGGAATTTTCACACTTGCAATAGGGTCTGTAAGTCTCGTCATGTGACACCGAGAATTTACGATAAAATTCGAATTTGAAAACGTTTCCCGCCAAAATATGACGTTTGAGGATTATGACGTTCAAAGTTTTTGTTTGAAACGTCATATATTTTTGTTAAAAATGCAACTTCCGGGTACAATTTATGTACCCGGAAGTTTCAAAATTGGACGAGACTTACAGACTCTATGACAAAGCACAAAAATACGAGCAAATCCATTTTTATTACGATTAAAATAAAAATCGTTTTAAAAAAGTAATCAGGAAGTTCATCATTTGAAGACAAATTGAGATGTAATGGTTACAAAAGCGCAATTATTTGTAATGCTATTTCCATAGGGGGTTCCCCAGTTTTACGAATTTCTAAAAATAGACTCCAGATTATTTCAACCCTGGGGTCCCTACATACGATAAGTTCATACATAAATCTTTCAAATTTGAGATAAGAAAATATAGGTTCCCATTGCTCTTCTGTGTCTAAATTGGGGCTAAAAAAGGGCTCCGCAATTTTTCGAAACATTTCTTAATTCTCGACCCCTTCATTAAGATGATGGAGAATATGAGCAGGGACATATTAAGGAAATTAAGAATATAACATTTCAATTTACAACTATCTAGGCAATTTTATTTTAATACATTTAATTTGATAATCCACCAATCGTATGCCTTCTGACTCTTAATTCAGATTTCATCTTGGAGTAAAAAACGAGATGAGTTCCGAGTAACATTAATTGCGCAATTGTATTGACGTTTGCAATGGTATTCGTTTGCTGATGTGTTCATTCAAAAATATGTAATTATAGGATTTAGACACAATATACAGTATTTCTTATATCAACAGTGTTAACATTAAACTATATTGCAATTAAAACCACATATGTACCTTTGTAGAATCAGTAACTTCTTTGGAACATCTTTAGGGTATTGTTATCAGATGAATTCAACAACATACTAGTATACTAAATGTCGACTTGTCGAATCAGTTACGTCAAGAAGAGAAGTAAGGGAGCTGACCTTTGATGGTTGCCACGGTTAAGAGTTAGCGCACCTGTCTAGTTACTAATATTTACTATTGTTATGAGGTAACAGTGATTGTAAAGCTACGAAGGTCGAAGAATAAACCAATTGACATAAAAAACAGATACCGCAGTCATATTAGAACACGAACAGTTCTAGATTAATAGATCATACACAGGTCGATCAGTGATTGGTTTTAAACAAAAGAAATAGAACTCTTCATTAAACGAAACAAAAAAGGTCTACTTAGATTGTTTTCCGTAGTTACAAATTCCAAAAAGTTGTTTCTAATTACAAAGTTTAATGATTTTTTAAATCGTGTATTTCATTAAGATTCAGAAATAATGTATATGTTCGCCGTTTGATTGTAAAGTTTGTTATTAGTGTGTAAATTGCGGTTAAAGTGGACTGAAGTTGGTCCATTCTGGATGACTCAAATATACATCTCCAGATTTTCCCTAAAATTGGCATACTGATTTATAAAGAATTGACCAAAACGTGTGCAAAATTTCATATCCGCCCTTCCACACAATTTCCCAGAATAAAACCCCAAAGTTCGTCGATTCTGCTACAATACTGGCTCTATTTTTTTAAATGAAATCGAATTTACCTATATACGTCATGATTACAACTCAAAGTCAGAAGCCCATTCAGGTAATCGTAATTTGATTTTTTGTCAATATTAGTAGTTTGTTTTACTGGATTAAATGGAACAGTAAACATTCGACTACTGTTTCAAATAAATATTTAGATACAGAAACACTAATTTCTTATAATTTAACATTTACCGCCAAATAATGAACACAATGGAAAATACCACCCTCACTTATACCTTGGTTACGGGATATCATTTTGGATCTTTGAAATATACATCTTTGAAATCAATTATTTCATATTTCCCCTTCAAGATTAATCCTTTGGCTATCTTTTAATACAGAAATTGTGTCCGCCCCGGTAATTTTTTGCCTTTTAATTATATTTTATTGTCGCCAGGTTAATTTAAGTGTGGTCGCATTGAAGACATTTGACATCAACTATAAACAATTTAACGTGCAGTAGCAGACAAATTGACAACTTTTATTTTGTAAATGTTTTTGTTTTACTAAATGCATCGTTTATTTGTGATTTATATACCCGAACAAGCTTAATATCCAGCCGTTACTATGCACCATCAACTGACGGCGTGTTTCTAAAATATGGCTGATGAAAAAGACGCCCACTCATTAGCATGTTTAGAAGGGAGATAATTTCATACAATGAATTTTCGTACTGTACAAGTCTAATCAATATACTTTTAATTTCAATGTCCAAGAATTTCTTTAAATTAGTTGTTTTCGTTTTAAACAGAATTTCCTTGCCCCGAAGGTTACAGTAAATGTGCTGACAAAGTCAAATGTATCCTTGACGAACGTCTTTGTGATGGGGTGATGCATTGTCCCGATGGTTCGGATGAGGATCCTGAGAGATGTAAAGGTATTTTTAACTTAACAACTGAAAAACTATTCTGACACTATTTCAAAGGTGCACGAAAGGAATTGTCATTTAGATTCAGTAACACAAAATTTTATGTTTGTAGTTGGTGAAATTCGATTCATGGCGGAAACAGTTAGATGTACATACCATCTTTGTACTTCATGCTATGGGTAATATTTATTATAAGTCTATATGATATTCCTTTATTACGACAAAAATATTACTTAAACACACCCCTTAAATTATGGTCTGTTACTAAATGTTCCAAAATCAATCTTTGAGAAACGTCTACCGTCCATACAACAGACGCTAACTCTTATGGCTGTGGATAACTATGAGATAATTACCTCTTTATTTTGAGATAGTATTTTATGATTTTGAGATGTTATCGCATGACAACGAAATATTATCTTATTATTATAAAATAGCTCATAGTTTAAATTGAATTTGAAATTTGTAATACAACTAGCCTAAAAAGGTATCTTATGGCTATGTTAGGCCTTTTCAATATTATTAGGGTCTAAATAATATTGAAAGCATATTGATAAAGATATTACAAAAGACAACACATGGACATTATATATCCAAAAATATCACCATACAAAGGTAAAGACTAAAGAAAAGAAAAACAAATGAAGAAGCTATATCGTGGACATTCATATCTATCTTCATAGACTTATTAATGAAAACAAGAACAGGGTCATTAATTCATGCAATGAAGAGAAATCCAAACAGTGTTATAATAAAGCACATTGTATTGAGAATTCTTCTTGTGTTTTCTACATATTTTACGAAAGGATATGGCGTAAATGAACATGAAACCATAACGTATATGTTAACTACAACTGCAATTAACTTTAATGAGCTGTATGGCCATTTCGGAAATTATTTCCTCGTCAGCAGCACTAGGACCAAAACATAGGAAATCCTAATTTTAGTGAATGTTTAAAATGCAAAACCAAACGAAATCCGAATAATCAGCGATATCAAAAATAGCTACGGAAAAAACTACGACGGAGGGAGTTGAACCTTAGGTTTTATGCATTAAAACAACTGTTTATGAAACGTAAACTGAAATATTAAACATACATCTAAATTTGCTTGGATGGGTTTTGGACCCTTACTTTATTTTTCAAAAATCTCAAAATTATGAGACAATTATCTAATGATTATGATCATCTCAAAATTATTTAATAAAAAAATTAAAATTATGAGATATAATCTCATTATGAGATAATATCTCATAATTTGAAATACTTTTTTATAATAATGAGATAATTATCTCGTATTTATGAGATAGCATTACATGATAATGATATAATATTTAGTAGTTATGAAATAAAATCATATAAAAATAAAGTAATATCTAACATGTATGAGATGATATGTCAAGAATATAAAATGATAACATGTCATAACTACGAGACCTTTTCGTCTTCATTGGGCAGCGATACTCATTCGTAGGAATCCAATAATCATCCAAAAAATAAGTACTTAGTGCTTAGATTTTTTTTCACAAATGGAAGAAATTCAATTTTTCTCGTTAGGCTTGAATCTGATCAAGGGAAGATGAAATTTCTTACACCCGGGGAAAACGTCCTTATTTTTGATTAGTTGTCATTTAAGAAATCATTTTTATCGATACTTAGTGGACTGTTGTAGTAGGGTGCCCAAGGTCCAAAAAGGTTCAAATTGTTAGCTGTCGTAGAAAGTCCCTGTGGTCATGATTTCTCTAATTTCTCCTTTTTTAAGGGTACCCTAAAACAGTGCTTTGGATATGGTATCTATAAAGTTATAGAAAATAGTGGTACTCTCTTATATTCTAATAAAAAATTATTCACGATAAAGCCAACACCTGAAATATTTATTTGAATCATAGAATGCTAGTTATTTTTGACTGGTTTTTGTAATTTATCGGTCTTAATGTCGGGGTAAATTTGAGTCTAAATTAACGACATTTTTATTGAATGCGAAATAACTATGCTTCATTTCTGAAAAATTCCAACTTTAACGAAATTACATATACAAATTGTACATATGCTCCAAAAATCATGCATGTAATGTCCACCGTAAAGAGAAATCAACAATTAAAATGCCAAAATTTGCGTAAAACTTTCAAATTTTAGTCGATGTGAAGACCTTGCCGATTGGTCTTGTTCTTTCAAGTGTACAACGAAAGATAACTCTAATCATTTCTTGTCAGAATTACTTGACAATCCCAAGTCTAGTTAAATAACGGGAAACTAATGACAATTTTACGTTGCTTGTGTTTTGATTTTCAAAGCACGTGTGTTTGTTTTCACGTTTAAAAACATTTCAGATGATATAATAAGGTTTCGTTTCAGTAGGAATGGTTTTTCTTAGATTTATATCAGTGTGTGTTTTTGGGGGGAAATTGACTTATTTATACCAATAACAAAAGTACGATTTATTTCGCCTAAACTAAGTTTATTTTAGCGGTTCGTTTTAAAATTAAATGCAAGCTTTCCTTTCAAGAATAATCCTATAAAAGCAGAAATGCACAGTTCTTTTTAACGGAAAGAACCCCTCATATCACGGAAGTGCAAATATTCAAAATGACAGGCCTTTAAAACAAAATGCCAACTTTGAAACTTGTTGAATAAAGACAACAGACCAATCATTATAAAAAGCTAAAACTAAAGAACTACCCCAATAAAATTTACAATAACATTCGAATTTCGTTGCAGTTTTATCTGTGAAATGGAGCTCACTTTAAAATGCATTAAAATTTTCAAAATTTTAGGAGCTGACCTTTGACCCCATCTGCAATAAAATGTGACCAAATTCAATCTCTACGACATCGTCATTTCGATGCACAATGGTATCCTCTTTCCAAACATATATAATACAGGTTTGAGTTATTCCGTTAATCCAAAATCGGAACAATTGTCTCTTGGGCGCCCTACTATTATAAGATGAATGCTGTTAATCAAGTTATTTTTGTGTTATTGCTTTGATAAATAGCAATGGAACAAATCTTAATGTTGTTCTCCGTCTTGAAATCACGACTAGGCTTAAAAAAATGAGCTTTCCTCTCAACTAATTGTAAATCATTTACAGTCTCTATCGCGAGTTTAAGCGAAATGTATTGCCTAATGTCGGAATAACCTATATGTTTCATTTGTTTAATGTTTTTATGGACAATGAACATTTAATCAACTAGAAAAGTGTTCTTACTATATGAAAATATGTATTGTTAAAATGAAAATACAAAGAATATTATCATAGCAACATATTAACTCTGAATTTAAATCCACAAACAACTATTTGGCATATTTTCAGTTAAGTTTTGATCCTTTCTTGGGTGCTTGTTTGGAACTAAATAACAAAATACCGAAGTAATTGTTAATTTAGATTTAAATGAGGTTCAAAACGGAAGTGTGATACGAAAGGAACCAATTAACTGCACCATGCAAAGTACAGTGATATGAAAAAAACGAAAGCGCGAAAGATGAAACACAAGAGAAATCAACATAACATACAAAAATACCAACTGTTCATTCAATCAAAATGCTCACAGAGTAAACTCTCCAAAACCGTGAGAGCGACAGAAATGATACGAGGGAATCAAATAGTCATTAACGTCTACATATTTTACTGAAAAAAAAATAAACAAATAAACAAAAAATATATAGTAATCAAAACATAAAGAATGGGTCTGATAAACTCAAGATTACCGATAAATAGTGTGATCAGAAAATCTCCCTTGCAATCAGATACTTGTAATCAAGAAACCATCAGATGCTTCGGGAAGATAGCAAGTCCTGCTTCGTATACAGTTTTAAGGCAATGAATGTGCTCTTCAAAAATAGTTAAGGAGATTAAAGGCTATATTCCTTGTCCATGTTTCATTTTCAGTCGATTTAAGTGCTTTTTGATAACTTACTACTGTCTGTATTTCTTAGGTTTTAGGTTGTGCAAACATTTTGATTTATCCTTAATGATGGAATTAAAAAAACGAAATTACTACATATATTCATTGTTGTAGAATGGCCATGCGCTGTTGGATTTTATAAGTGTGCTGATGGACTGCAGTGTGTTCACAAGGTTTTGTTTTGTGATGGTGAAGACATGTGTAAAGATGGCTCTGATGAGAATCCTGAACTCTGCAAAGGTAGTTTAATAATGCGGCGAATTAGTCAATCATTCTGTTGGAATTTTTTATTTCATAATCATTTAAAAAATCGGGCAGCTAATGCCTAATAAACACATATAAAGTGTTCTACATGAAATATAAACGTCCGTTCATTACATTTCAGATTAACTCGAACATGCACTTACATGCATGCTAGATATATTACATTAGAACTACGTTATTACCTAAGTCGTCACGAAAGCGTATTTGTCCATCACTTGTGTATTCAAAGATGACACCATGCTTCTCTAGAATTTTCTCTACGCCCGCTGAATCAAATGGATGATTAATGACATTGACACATTTCTATAACTTTAATTCAATGGCATATTTTGGAGTTCCAAGCCTAATTTCATTTTCATGGGTTAATTTAAAATTCAACGTTTTAAACTCTGTATGCTACAAAGCCGATTTACAGCTTTGAATCTGTAAATTTTTGAATTAAAGAAATGCTGTTAAACAATATTTTTAATGTTCCTTAAGTTTGAAAAGAAGACAACGTATTTAGTAAAACTCTCGTTGAGAAATGAAGGTTTGTTTGTTTTGTCTTGTTTTGTTTTTTGTTTTTTGTTTTTTGTTTTTTTTTTTGGGGGGGGGGGGTTGCTGCACAGATAAACCTGCATTGTTGAATAGTGTACAACTCAAGATGATAATTTTTGTTAAGCCTTTTGATAGCAATGTTTTCTGTTTTGGAGATATTCAATTGGAGAAAATTTGCTTGTATCAAGGGTAGTGTAGTCTACCTGACCACCACGGAGATGCTCTGTCTCATTTACGTAATAAGATACTAATCCAGCCCCTCGTTATTCTTCGACATTTTGTCGAGCTCCACCCAGTGCACAGGTCGAACGTCTATCATGTGAAATAGAAGACGAACTTATCTATGTTTCATCCCTTTTGTTTTACAAACAAACGCCTTAGAACAAGCAATCAATCTCAGGAATTTCAGTTGTGAACTCAATATCTTTAAGAAGTATAAAAACCGATAAAAAAACAGCTACATTTGAAATATAGATTATAGCACGAGATCCTATTCATTACCATATTTTATCCACTAGAGATAGTGAAATTTTTTAAATTTTAATTGCGAGGATTGCCGAGCATTTCAATTTTTTTGAATTTAACTATCGAGAGTGGATAAAATATGGTAGTAATCGGAATTAAGTCGTGTGATCTTTTTCTCTAATGATAAATATCGAGAATTGTATTCCGAAAAGATTTGGCGGGAAGTAGCACGGAGCTTTATTCAACATACGTTGAATAGGAAAATTTATCTAACGGGTCAAAACCGGCTTAAACTTGGCATATCATTGGAGAATGTAATTTTCTTCACAATCAAACTCCCGTAAAAGGTACTTTCATTTATTTTAGATGTTCCTTGTCGGGATGGATACAGTAAATGTAGGGACGGAATCAAGTGTGTCAGTGAATACAGATTATGTGACGGTACTGTTGACTGCGACGATGGCTCAGATGAGGAGACGTCTTACTGCAAGGGTATGCTCTCATACGCTATATAAAAAATAACCTATTTCGCCATGTTATGTTATTTTTCCTTTATTTTGTCTGGCAGAATGTAAAATCCATTCGGAGGGCAGTTGTCTGTTACATTTAATTTGTAGGCGTCCTGTCATAATGGGTTAGGCGAGGTCGTGGGTTGTTTCCCTGACAAATTATATACTAGTATTTAGTTGTTTGCCAAATGATATATTTAGATTGCCTACAAACTGACGAAAGGTAAATGCATCATCACTGTGAGTGCCTTTGTTATGAATGTTGTGATTTCTATTTCTGTGCTTTGTGTCTGTCTACCGTCATTGTTTTGTGTCTGGCGCCATTGTTTTCTGTGTTCTCGTTTTGGCCATGTCTTTGGATTTCCCTCCTTTGTTCCTTCGGTATTCTACTGCCATTGTTTTAGATGATAAACTTAAAATAAACGTTATTAAATATTCTGATTTTTAAAAAAATAAATAAAAAATCAAACTTTCAACGAATATAATAAGTCCTCAATTATCGTTAAATTTAATTCTCCCTTTCAACAACAATTTTGACCAAATAATACCGGAGGAATAAACCGATGAAACAAAAAAGACCAATTGTCCGAAAATACAGCCAAATATATGTAATATTACAGAGATAACTAATATATTCAAAACAAAATCAGTACTTTCCTGACAAACCACAGATCGAAGCATGAGCGTTCTGAATTGACACTTTAAGATACTAAATTATGTGCTCCATAAGGGTAAGCATTATGTATTTCATCTACTCATGGAAATCGTCGCACTATAAGTGAAAATAAATATTAACAGTTAGCAGGAAACACCTAAAATGACGGAAGATAACAATCAAGGACCACCATTCGCAAGAGAATTGAAGAAGCAAACACAAATGACAGACAAAATACAAGCTAAAACAACGATAGAAAATCGGGATCGTGTACGGATGTAGCACATCAGTAATGTGTTAATTCAGAACTTATAGAAACATTATGTAGCCACGTGTGGGATTGAAACAACGATACGATCTATAACCGTAGGAAGTTCCTAGCAGATTGTTGCCAGATGTGTTGTGTACATTTAACAAATCAACAAATTAAAAAAAATAAGGATGACGCAATCAGGATAATGTAACGCCATATCGACATCAGTATTGTAAAAGACGGGATGTCATATCTTTTCCTTTTTATGGGCCACAAAGATATGGGTTTGTCCTATGATTTCATTTTGTCCTTTTGACTCTCCTTCAGTCTGTCCGTCTATCTGTCAATGATTTCTCTGCTCTCATGTCAATGGAATGATTTGAAATTTGGTCTGAAGCTTGAAAATGATAAATTGGTTTGTGTACGCGATTTTTTAGTTTGGCAATCTGTTCCTGTTTACCTTTACTGTTTCTGTAATATCATCCCAATATTTATTCGCATGTTTATGACACCATAGGAAAAAGGAAAGAGAAAGGGAAGTTTGGCTACTTAAAAACAGCTATACACTACTGCTTGCTTATTTGCCTATGCCAATACGAAACACGGGTTCCTGAACGTATTAACGTTTGTCTTTCATTGGTAGTTTTAGTGGTTATTCTATGACAGGTTGTGGCCTGTGATTGAAATTTTCAGTCATTGTGGTGTTTCCTTGGTCGTTGCCTTCTTTTGAGTAAGTCAGTCCCTGTTTACCGATACAGTGTTTGTACCATAAGCCAAATTTGTGTTTCGGCCAAGACCACTTTTTATAAATAATGAAACCAAATTTGCGTTTCGACCAAGACCACTTTTATAAATAATGAAACCAAATTTGCGTTTCGGCCAAGACCACTTTTATAAATAATGACATTCAGATAATTATTATAACTAAACGGTTGAAATAAATTTGACTAGTTTATGTTATAAGTGTTATTAGTGGCTTAGACCAACAACGTATATTGTTAGAAGTGATGTTTGAAATAAAGAAATATTATTTGTTGTTAAAAAAGACTTGTTTATTTTAGCTATTCTTGGTGTTAGGTATGAAGACGATATCCATCGAATGAATCGAGGAGAGTATGGAATAAACCCTTACATTATTTGGACACGTAATACAGATTATTATCACAATGGCAAAGGTATAGATGGTGTTGAAGATCTGGCTGATAATGAATTGGTTGAAAATGGAGATTAAATGGAATATTTTACCAAGTTTAAGCCGATCAAATGCTCTTAATAAAGATCTTGATGGGTAAATTTGTTACTACATTTGTTTCAGAAAAGATTGCATAGTATAAAGTATTTTTCCGATTGAACAAACTGTTCGGCGGATCAAGCCTGAGGAGTACAAAAATGTTAAAAAAGGTAGTTTCCGCTATAAATTGTCATTTTTTGCCTCTATTGAAAAACAACTATGAAAGAAAAGGGAAAGATGAATTCCCACAGAGTCTCTTTAACGAGATATGGATAGATTGAGCTGATTCAGATCATCAGATATGGTACATGTATGTGTACAGATAAGTTTACGTGCTTCATTTGCTTATGTGTTTTGCCTTCAGTTATGGAAACTTACTTCGTACAAATTCATACATTTTCATGTTACGTACAGATTATTTGAATTAAATATGTTTATTTCAAAAATCATTTGGTTATATGTGTCTTGTATAAAAAGAAGTAAATTATATTTCTTATGAGATTTATTTTTTGTCATATTATTATCAATAGGGATTCCAAAACAATCTTTAACGGGAATACTCTTTGGATGCTTTATATTTGTCCTTTGAAGACTTTTCAACTATGTCAATACAGTAGAGATAAATAAATAAAGAATACAAGAAGTTTTTAATGTGATACAATGTATATACATTATTGTTGATGAAAACAGGCGAGCCTTTTGTGAGATAGTTCAGTATTGGTGACTTTATGCGAAAATCAAAAACCAAGCCTATCGGTAATTAACGCAAAAACATTTGGAAATTTATGAACATCAGAGGTTCAAAAACCAACATAGCCAAGCCAACACAAACAATTTCAGTTGAACAATGGTAGTAGCTGTTTCTTTTTCTCGTTTTGCTTTTTTTCTTCGATATTCGACAATTATTTTTCTGCAATGCAGATAGAATAAATACATTTTGATTCGGAAAAATGAATGATGAGAAAATCAGAGAAGAATCCATGTCATTCATTAATTAGTGCTTCCCTCTCAATGTATCGATGTATTGTTTTACGTAGATCTTGTTACCAGAGTGAACATGATTCAAAAGTCCCAGTGCGTATTTAGAAAGTGGAAGTAGATTTATTTTCTGTTGCAACTGTCACAATAATTAAATGTATAATCACTACCAAGCGAATGATAAAGGTACATATGTTTATTTGTAATTGAAAGTATATTTATTGTGAGAAATTATTAAAATTGCATATTATGTTAAGTGCAAAACTTATTCTACTTCAAAACTCCCCGGGAATCGTCATACACATACCCACACCCATAATCATAATTCCTCTGTAGCTTGCGTTTTTTTAAAACAAGATGTCATTGTACAATTTTTCACTAGGATTTGTATAAAAAATTAAATTTCATTCCTGGAATAATTATCCCATTGAAACGTTATATTCAATTTTGGAGCGTGTAAGTCTTTGAAAAGATTTTTAGTATTAATAACTTCATGCCCTTTGGGGTTGTCTATTGATGTCATACTTTACATAGGTGATATCTTTTATTATGTCTAATTGCTCATTTTATTCACATTATCTCATGAAATAAATTGATAAATCTAAAAACCAAAGGACAACAGTCAAAGAAATTTTATAAGTACAAAAAGGCACATATCGATATTTTGTTATTTATTACCACTGGGCCGATGCCTCTGCTTTTGGACTGTAAGTTCCCGAGGGTATTCACCAACCCAGAAGCTGGTACTTCTGTGCTGCCCCGAAAACCGATTTTATTTTGAAACATGCAAGTTGTAAATTTTACAAAATATTGTTAAAAACTAAGAATATCTCCTCTTGCGAAGTTTTGTACTTGCTAATTTTGACTTTTTATTTAGAACTTATTGGTAATTTGTTCTCTGTCAGCTTAAACACATACATTTGTATTTTGGAAAATAGATTTCCAAATTTTTTGATTTGATCTACACTGAAGAGACATTAGTTGTCAAATAGGAATAATATCAAAATTACATAACAGAGTTGTCAAGAACCGAAGTCCATGAGACAAAAAGACAAATAAAGTGCATATCACCACAAAACTGTCGACTGCAATGGTCCCTACTCGGCACAGGCACCTAAACAGACTTCAAAGGCACTCTAAACATCATCTTCTATTGAGGCAGTGTCCGGTAGCACACAGGTGTCGAAATACGCATCTTCAGAAACTAATTTGACAGTAACTTCAGTATTATTTGTTACCACTGGGCCGATGCCTCTGCTGATGGACTGTTAGTCCCAGAGGGTATTCACCAACCCAGAAGCCAGTACTTCATGCAATATTTAAATTTATTAAATTTATTGTTCAAAACTAAGGAGTATATGCCTCTTGCATAGCTCTGTCCTTATCTGATTTTGCCTTTTCTTTTCAGTTCTTATTGGTAATTTGTTCTCTGTCAGCTTCTTAACATATTTTGATCTATATAATTTCCAACAGTTTTGGATTGATCTTCTCTGACGCATAAGTTGTCGAAATTCGCATCTGCAGATACTAAATCGACAGTTGATTCGGTATTTTATTATCTATCAAGAAAGAGTGACATGCTGTTTCACATTATAAGATGTGATTCCAACATGTTCACTTAAAGTGTGAGATCGGTAAACGTCTCGTACTGTTCATGTAGCATGTGAAAAAGGATTATAAAAAGAATAAATCGTATGTAAGCCTATGAAAGTTGAAATAAAAGACTTTTTTTCTAGATCGGGTCTAATATAATCAAGCTTATTCATTTCAAATGAATAACAGTGGATGACTTCTTTCATTTTTACCGCACTGTACTTCCTGCGACTAGATTTTTCTCGTGCATTTAACAAAGAGGAGATAAGGGATACCTAATTTTGTTGATTTTTTTTCACTTAAAAATTACGACATTCCAACAGAAATATGAAATTAATTGGATGATTTTAGATTCTTTTTTTTCGATTTGAATTTATTCTGTTTTATGTGGCAAAAGTTCAGGCTTTTTGCAAGTGCAATATCAACATGATCAATACAACTGCACAATTTGGGAGCCCAATTCACTTCACAGAATTTAATTCTTAAATGTGCATACCAATACAAAAATACATTGATATATGACTTAACAAAGTCCTAAAAAACTACCAAGTAACTCGATTAAATGGAGAACCATTGAAGTCACCCTTTCCCTATCATGTTAGGTTTAATAATACATTCCTTTCCACACATTCTTCCCCTGGCTTTTAGCTGTGCAGTATTTATCTTGATCAAATGTCATGGTGTGCTTCTTAAGGTGATTCAGTTGTCAGTTTTTATTTATCTAACAATAATTATAGATGAATAAAAAATAAAATGCATTTTAGAAAAATTTCTAGTCAAACAAATAATTGTTTTGTCTTGTTTGCGTTTAATAAATTTTTACCATAGCTAAGATCATATTGTGTTCTACTTATGAATAAATTAACAAGTACTAATGTTTTTTTATTTTTTCAACTTTGATTTATGCTGGCTGTCACACGAAAAGTGAAATACCAAATTTGAAGACTTCAGCCAAAAATATAATGAGTTTCAAATGAAATGATGCAATTGGTTGGCGTTATCATATTTCAAATATGATTGTACGATAATTTTGAAAATTAAGAGACAAGGACAATTTTGTTGACCATTTGCAAATTTAATTTACTATGGTATTTATTGGATCCGTATTGTTAATTTGTATGTGTGTCTTCATTTTTCCTTTTGTCCAGTACTCAAGTGGTGTCCTTGTTTCTTAGTGTTTCCGATGTTGCCCTTGTCCATGGATTGTTCGTTCTTTTTACTGACGGTTCGATTCTCACTTACTTTACTTACGTCGGCAAAATAATTAAGATTAAGCACTTTAAAAACCTTGTAGAATAATGGAATATAAAAAGAAAAACAGCTATTCACGGGAATTAAAAAAAAATCTAATGAGGGGTCAATTAGAAAACAAAGGCAGTAGAATGCCGAAGGAACAAAGAACAAGATTACATAAATCAAAGTCCAGAGACAAGGCAAAAACAAGGATATCAGAAGACGTAGACCAAAAGACACTACACATCTCCAAAACACAAACACTACAAATACAGCACTGAAAACTAAAGCACTAACAGAGTGAACTCTTAAAACCAGAATGACATCAGATGCTCCGGAAGGGTAAGCTTGTCCTGCCCTGTATACAGCACCCGTCAGTCAGTGAGGTATTATGGTGTTGAAAGAACTGTCTGGTGTTCGGTTGCTAATCGGTTGCTAATATCATTTTCCAACCCGTAGACAAAACCAATTAAAAATCCATGGTATGTTTTACTTCTCTTACCCTCAAACAGTACCACAGTTAAAATTTGGAAAGCTGTTATATTATTTAGTATTGAAACAAACACAAGGACAAACCGATACTACAAACATCACCTACGAAGAGAATACTAAAATTCAACAGTTTGAAATACAAGTAAATACTTTAAAACTAAAGCACCGACAGTGTGAATCCTCATTACAAACAGAGGGCGACATCAGGTATTTAAATTTAGAAGATGAACAAATACGAGTTATATACTTTTTCTAAAAAAAAGTGAATAGTATAGAAAAAAATGCAAAATCATTTTAAATTCTTGTGACTTTAGCATGATTTCAGCGATGATTAATGTACAAAAAATTTAAGTTTGAATGACTATATAGATTGCAAAAGTAACATATAGTTTCACAATATACCACTTCTAATTGACGGTACAAAACATTAGATTCAAAATAAATCACAGAACAACTTACGTTTGCATATAGCAAAATATACAATTGTTTAAAAAATTAGAAAAAGTCAAAGTCATGCCGAAGACTCAAAATTGAGAACAACAATAAAAGCGTTGTTCCATTTGCAAGAATTTTGTATCATGCATATTTACTCCATTTCCCTTTATTTGTTCAGTTTTTGCAAAGTTATAAAGTAAATAGACAACATGCTATTGTTATTAAAATACACGTCCTTTTCCCCTGGTGTACTGCAATGCCCGTTTTCAATATGCCATTTCTGTGGAACATCGCGTAATATAAGTGGTCATGTGATTATGTTCTGGCCAATGGAATAGCTTAAAAATATCTTATGAATAATATCATACTATAATGAATATTTTCCATTTTCATCGACGTCACTTTTCACCTTATTTTGTTCAATTCAAATTAAACAAAACAAGGTGCAAAGTGGCTTTGATAAAAATCCCCTTATCTTTCATTGTTTTCCATTAAATTCATATTATCCTCTTTTGGTATAATAATAGTCTAAAATGAATATTTTAAGTTTTTATCAAAGCCACACAATCACTTTGCTAAAGTACATCTTCAATATCCAATTTATTATTGCATGATTATATCTACATAAAATCTGTTGATGCTACATGGCTTGTTCTGTAAGACGTAGCAGAGGTTTCCACATAAGCAACTTAACTTTAACTTAATACGAACTTTAACGTAATGTATTGAAATGTATTTGGATTGCATCCCTTTCACCAATAATATTTTTTAAATACATTCAATATTTTATTGCCATTATACATATATATGTATGCGACACAATAAAATTAAAACAATAAAAAACATACTTAAACAATGAATCAAGTAATAATCGAGGCATACATTTTTTTAACTGGCTGAGGGAAATTGGAATAACAAAATACCGAAGTTACAATGAGAATGAAAAGTATTTCAAAAGACACATAATTTACATTGGTTTTAATTATATTTGTTCATATTTTTCCTCTTCGATTATTTGTCAATTCATTTTACTTGGAAAATTTAAAAGTCAGTCAATATGTTTCAAATTTGTTTCAATTATGTTTTTATCATATCAATATTCAGTATCGTTTGTTTTAATTTGCAACTTTAAAATACAGTATATTGCATTGGGGTCATCTTGATGGTGTGCAATTCTGTTAGCCAGTATATTATAAGAGACCACAAAAATGTAAATACTAGTTTGTGTTGTCTACAAAGGGACCGGATCAGCGTTCGTCATTCAAACAGCACCGTGGGAATGAAAGTGATGGCAATAAATAACAGTGTTTTGGTTTTGGAGAAACACAAGAGCTTGTTACGCCTATGTAAACTATAACTCGGGACATCCAAATATCCTGTGCCTTTTGTTCAAAATAATACTAATACAACTTATAGTTCTGAAATAAAGTTGATTCATGTAATTACATGTAATGTAAATGTGCGTTTCAGTGAAGTTCTTGCCGTACTCTGTCACTAAAGAAGTATGCCGAAATTCGGACGTTTAGTTGACCGATTTTCTTTGTATTTATCATAGCAACAAATTTATTTCACCTTCACGATTTCCCGATTTGCGATAGTGATTGTAGAAAACTGACCGTTTCATGCATACAGCTCATTAAAATTATTGCAGTTGGAGTTAACATATGTGTTATGGTCTCATGTTCATTTACTCCATATCCTTTCGAAAAATATGCTATACAGTTGTTCCTGTTGATATTAACCGGTACCATGACGTCACTTAACAAAACCTGGCAGTGCAGAGATGACACAAAAATGAGAGGCGCATGTTTTAACGGTCACATACAGGACTCAGTTTTATGTGAATTTAAATTAATATCCTTTTGACCTATTCCAATTGAATTCTGAGAGCATATATATGAATTGAGTGATTGTTTTGTTTTTGTTTTTGTTTTGTTTATTGTTGCTGTTGTTTATTACCAACTTAAAGAATTATTCTATCTATACCTCAAAGAGAACTGTTACTGTTACAGGCATTAATATGGTATGTGAAAAACTATTAACACTATATAAACCATAAAGCTCTATACAATTTTACATGGTCTTCATTGTGCCAAAGTGTTTACTTGCAACGTACATGTGCAGGACATTACAGCAAGCACTATGAAGTTATGAAATTGACAGTTCAGAAAAATACCCATACATGTAGTGCAATCTGCTGTATAAGTTATCCACGACTCTTACAGTTTAGGATGTAACGATTGAGATGACGTATCAAACGGACGAACAGACCAATGAACAAGAAACGAGACATTATGGTGAATTTCTGTCGATATGGTTTACATGTCGGTGTATTCGAAGCAAGAATTCTATCTTTCAGCTCTTTGTAATCATTTGGCAAACATAGTTATAAATGAGAAACGAGTTTTCTCGTATATATAAATAAAGCTTGTGTGGTATAGAACGTACCCTAAATAAATCAATACACCAAAGCTTTGCTTACTTCAAATGTGAGCCTACTTTTGTACACATACATGTGCACAGGCCACTCTTCTTTTATATAACAAATTTCAACGGTCGATCTTTATCTTTGAAAAAATAATGCATACTAAAGAAGACCATGTGTGCATTCAACAGTAATGTATATATATGTTTTCGAAAATACGACTTTTTACTATTCAGAAAATTCTGTTGATAAACTGTATATTCTCGTGTAACACAAAACTTATAGAGAAATCGAAACATGCAATTCTATCACTGAAATGAAGACACGACCAAATGTAATAATAATTTTTGCAATGAAAACTAAAAGTGTAATCATGTTACTAAGATATTCTGAAAGTTTTATTTCAATAATTTGATATCATGTGCACAGTTGGAGAGGATAGGAGATGTCTGATCCCCGAATCCCAAAAAATAACCTACAATAATGGACTTCCGAGTCTTGTTTGTCACTTGAAAGGATCATTCATTACATAAAAACAGTACACCAGTATAGTACCAGTACTTGTTAATAAATAACTGTTGAGCTAAATGTACACGATTGTTTAATATATTTTGAAGCGCTACATGTTAACTAAATATCAAGTAAAACCATCGTCATAAGACGAATATCAGAGTACACTTCGAATAATTAATAATTTTGTTTTTGGGATGTATGTCAGGAATAATCAAGTCTCATTCCCGCTTACTTGTTTTTAAGGTTTGAGGTCGACTCATTTCTGTCTCATTAGTTCTTATTTCTCGAAAGTACCGTATTCTTAAATTCCAAACAAAATATTTTTTGCAGGATGTATATGTATGTGTGTTTCTAAAAAGTTAATTTTATCACTTAGGTACGTGTAATAAAGGCAAATTCTGATTCTTTTGAAATATATAAATTAGTTTTGGCAATGTGTTCATAGCTATCAGAAAGATACTAAAGTGTAAAATTCCAATCATGTACAAGTTTAATATTGATTCCTTTAACTTACACTTTTCGAATAAAAATCATGAAAAAATCTCATTCTCTCAAATTAAAAAAAGCGAGATAACTCGAGCCAGTAGCTTATCCGGACGTCTCTAGTATGTTGTTATCAAATAGAATAATGGAATAATGTTTTTAAATACCCTTACGTATAAACAGATGATTTTGTATTTAGTTGTATAATAGATGTGTAGTACTCTAAACCTTTGCTTTAACAATAACAATACTAAGATTTGATGAGGATAATAAAGGAGAACAGTCACATCTGAACAGGACACTTTGTATATGTGTATATTTAAGATTTGATTTTTTGGGGGATAGTTGGTATTTTCAGAGGCTACAAAGAATACAGTATATCAAAAGGTATACCATATTTACTAAACAATGAAATAATATGAAGTCCAACTCTCTATAATTACTTTACAATACCCAGCAAAGAAGCAACGCTTTTATTTTGTTTTTTATCAAAAACAACGCAGTAGAATACCGAAGGAACAAAGGAGTGGAATTTACAAAAATCAAAGTCCAAAGACATAACCAAAACGAGGACATAGAAAACAATAACGTTAGACACAGAAAACAATGACCTTAGACAGATACAAAGCACAGAAATAGAAATCACAACATTGAAAACAAAGGTACTCACAGTGCGAACTCCAGTGAAAGTGAGAGTGACATCAGGTGCTCCGGAAGGGTGAGCATGCCCTGCTCTGTTAACAGCACTCGTCACTCTGTGAAACAACGGCAGTAGAATACCGAAGGAACAAAGGACAGAAATTTTAAAAAATCGAAGTCCAAAGGAATGGCCAAAACGGGAACACAGAAAACAATGACACCAGATACAAAACAACGACGCTAGACAGACACAAAGCACAGAAACAAAAATCACAACATTCAAAACAAAGCACTCACAGTGAGTCAATCCAGGAAAATGTCAAAGTCGGTAGTCAAATCCGTGAAGACGTGAATCTATAGCTGGAAATGTCCATTTTCATTTGGGATACTGACGTCATATCTTTCAATGATGTTATGGTGACGACCATAGAATTTTTTGAGGAATAAATAAACATAGGTTGAACAAATCCCTGAGTAAGCAGCTTCTGGGACAGTGTTTCTGATCTATTCAAAAAATCACAGTACAAACTACACGCTCGACAGTAACGAATCAAATGTATAATGTACACTCCATAGTTTGGAGAGGTAGGTATATTGCTGCTAAGAAAGCGGAAAGTTCACAATTGTGAAGTCAAAATCATTACGCTTGTCATATAGCTTAGATTTCAAACGTCCATCGTCGTCAGTATACAATAAAAGATCTTCGTGCGGAGCTGAAGTAGATGTTTCAGTTGTTTCGTTAATTTCAAGCTAATTGGGATAGGTCTGATGTAAATTCTCCTTAAATTTATGATTATTAAGAGAAAGAACATCGTCCATGTAGCGGAAGCTGAAATTAAAGGACTGGTCTAACTGTTTTTGTTTTCTTTGTGTAAGCCCTTGTAAAAAATTGGCCTCGTACGAGTAAAGGAAAAGGACAGCTAAAAGCAGCGCACAGTTAGTTCCCATATGAATCCCGATTGTCTGTTGGAAAACACGACCTCCGAATTCGACAAAATTTTTGTCGATCAAAAATTCTAACATTTTGATAACGTCAATTTCAGTGTACTCGTTGTTTGAATCAGTGTGGTTCTTAAATATATCTTGTTTTTCCCTATAACTAAATAGGTGTATCTGCGTTCTCCATTTTTAATGCATGATGTATTAAAACTGAGGTCTCCAGCAATGAGCTTCGCTCACACGAAACTCGTACTTCATTATAATTTCAAGACGGTTCCTAGCACCGGTTTGAGCGGAATTCTTTGCTAGATGTCCTTTGATAAAATTTTAATGCATGTCCCTTGGTACTGTAAATAGCATAATATATATCACGAAATTATCTTGAGTTTAGTTTCATATGGTCATTTTGATAACCAACGTCTATTTATTGCAGATCGATTAAAACATTTGGAAATCCATTAATGTTTGGAAAAAGTCGAATATCATTTTAATGTTTTTTTTCTAATTATTACACATATCATATTTATATTGTAAATTGTATCTTTTAATTTTTATGTATTTCGATGATATGTTGCATTTATTTATTTACATGAAGGATAAAATGGCCTAACAGTTCTACTGTACATTTGTCGTCTATGAACGAGGTCGATAAAAATTCAGTGCTAATTGTCGAACATCGCTACATTCATTTTTTAGCCCATGGATCGTCAGTAAGCATAAAATTAACTGGCAAAGTCTCCTTTCAATCACTGTCATCCCTGGCCCGACAAAAGCACTTATCCCTGGAGCTAGGGAGCTAAAACAACATATAAACAAACACAGGGCGTTCATCAAGTTGATTGTTAAAAATATGGCATAATGAAATAGTGAGATGTAGGCACTGTAAAGAGGTGGTCAAAATAACATTTGGAAATTACAAAATAATAAAGCTGAGCCAAAAGGAAAATATGATAGTAAGAATTATATAAAATTGATAATTGATATATGATCTTGTGCAGGTAAGTTGCATATAGAGCATGATTTTTTTTTCTTTCATGCGCAATACATTTAACTTAATTGAGAAAGAAGAATTTCTCAAAACAATATCATATCAAAGCTAATAAAAACAGAACGTAAAAGAGAAAGCACATATTCGACAAAACCTAGTTTTGGATGATATTTAGCTCACTGCTGGTTTTAAGGTGAGTTAAAGATTGGGTATGATTTGTGACTTCATTGTTTTCAGTCAGTTGATTGCATTTTGATAGAATACAAACTTTTAACATTCGTATAATATCTGAACAGATGACTACTGTATATTTTATGTTAATTTGATTACAAAGTAAAGATAGCAGTTAACGTATATCAATTACAATCACATGCCACAATTCACAAATGAAAAGCATAGAACAACAATACAAAGTGACAAACGTAAATAACGATAGGAATGACTAAATACTGAGGTCACTGTGAATTCATATTCTGCATATGCGCATTTCGACAACTTATGTCTCTTCAGTGCAGATAAAATCTAAACGTTTGGAAGACCACAAAGTCAAAGATGCTTAAAAACTGACAGAGAACAAATAACCAATATGATCTAAATGTAAAGCCAAAATCAGATAATGACAGAGCTTGGCATGAGGGAGATACTCCTTAGGAAATCAGGATACCCGAACTTGGTACCGACACTAGCAAAAGCTATAAGTAGGGTAAAACCGAATTATGGGCAACCTAATCTATCGATATATTCATTCGTTTCATTTTTCATATACCTAGAAAAAACTGATCTTGTTTTTGTAGCATCCGACTACTTTTACGACCATGACATTTTGTAGAGTTTAGCTTTATCAGTAGTTCCTTGTTTTCTCGTGCATCCGATATACATTTGTCTATCTATAGAGAAAGCAATGGAATATGGACTCTTTATCCTACTATCTCTGGTGTTTATATGTCCTACATTGTATGTAGTGCCCGACATTGTTCAAAATATGAAACACTCAAGTATCAAGGTTGGGTACAATTATTTCATCAGAATGTGTTGTTATTATGGAAACTGGTTTGAATGGTCTGCCTTTTGTATTGATATTAGCGTGCCCTTTGTATATGTTAAGAATATCTCCACCTTCCCCCAAAACCCCAACTCGTGTGCTTGAAGTAGATACTTGATCTAAAACGAAGACGTTCCCGTTGTGTGCCATTGTCACAGCCCATGTATATGTGAATATCGGTTGATTGTTCCTGTCAAATTCGTATCTGTTAATTTGTTTACCTTCCTTGTCTATCATTATAACTGCTCGACTCCCAGTAACTGGAAATACTTGTCCAAATTCCATAACACCAACTATAATCCTTTAATCGTTTGTTACATGTACGGATGTGAGACCAAGCGGGTCAACTCTGTAATTTGTTCGTAGTGCCACTGATACTTTTGGGCATGGAACCAGCCTTAGGGGCAATAATTATATCATTAGAGGATGTAATTGCAATTCCATCTAAACGGATATGAAAGGTGGACATGACCATCAGGTTTTCACCATCTAAATGAACTTTCATTACTAATCCATATACAATTAACACATGGTGACATATAACCTACTATTGAGATATCTGTACTGTATTCATTTAGTAACTGTAATTTAAAGTTTCTTGGTTGACTTTGTAATAATCCCATACTTTTGAAACATTTTCTTTCGGGCGCGAATATTGGTGCTGAATTTGAACTGTGGTTCAATAACTCTAATACCTCGTCCTGGGATTTTTCAAACCATTTGACTTCTTTAAATATATGCTCAGCATTGTTCGATTTTATAGTATCTTTTATATGTTGTGCTTTATCGTTTAAGCTTTTTCGAAATGAAATCACTTTTCTTTCTACTCCTTTGATAGATTTTTCCAATTTTTGATCCAATTCCACCAGTAGTTTGTCTGTACACTGGTCGATTTCCTTTTTCAGCGACTGGTTTAGCTCCAAAATCTGTTTTTTTACTTCAACAAACTTGTCATTTTGATATTTTTCTGTGTTTTATACTTTCATCTCATCATTCTCAAGAATTTCTGAATTCCTCCTCAACTTTTTTATCTAAATTTGGCATCCATCCTTCCGTCAGGTCAACCAATTCATGGAAGCTATGGACTGGAGACAAGCATTGTGGGCATACCAACTGGTCACATGACTAACAGAAAACGGAACAAGATCGGCCTGGGTGTTCATTACACTGAAATGTACTTATAGTATGGTCTTCATTATATAAGCCCACCTCTTTGATGTCTTTTACGTGATGGCGTTTTGCATTTTTGATCTTCTTGTGAATTCTTTCCTTGCAAAGATCACACATTAATAAATTACACTCTACACATTCCCAACATATTTTTCTTGCTATCTCGCACAGATTACAGAAAACTGGAATTTGTCATTTTCGAAAAAATGTTAATATGGCCATTTTTATGACTTGATTTTAAAGAAAGGAAACTTCCTGGTCCAAATGCAGGTTGGTCTGTACTTACAAGGTAAAATATACTGATCGATACCATCAGTTGCATTGTTATTGTGCATCAGTGTATTAATCCATAACAGTCAAAATTGCAAATATTTAAATATTTTTACCATTTGTTCCTTCGGTATAACATTGTGCATTAACAAACATGAAATACATTATCTTGTATTATGCTTTGTCGCGAGAGATAATAATTGTTCTAAAGTAAGTCAATATATTGATTGAATGAGGAAGTATGTTTTTAAGAAGGGCAAAGGGCGAATATGTTTGCAATGGAATTATTCTTAACATTCAAATTTCAACAATTTTTTTTTTATTTTATCGTTACATATTGACAGTCTTGTAGGTACTCCAACGAAGAATTTTGTGTGCAAAGTTTGATGTTACACAAGTTTTCATTGCTCCAATACATAATGATGACATGGTGCATGAAGACGCACGTTAAATGTCGTATTTAAATTATATCCTATACCTTTCAACTGCAAAGTTTCAAAATAGATTCATGAATGCACGTAAGTGCACGGCAATTTTAACTTTTACTTGTTTTTGCAGTTTTCTTAAATTTTTGTCGTAGTTAATCTTAATAAGTGGTCAAAGCGTCTAAACTCGAAATTATTTTACCATTTTTTTTCTTAGCTTTTGATAGAAGTAGTAATTGTGAAGGAAAAAAATACCGGAAGTTGACAAAATGTAATTTTTTAAATTATATTAATTTATCCTTAGTCTATTTTTTTTTTGTAAATTCAAAGCTTAATTTCTTCTTATTGAAGCAGATAGCTATCTTTTTGCATAGTTAAATTTATCGAATGCAAATATTCATTGTTTTCGTTGGAGAAACTAATATTTCACGAAAGGATATGGAGTAAATGAACATGAGTCAACTCCAACCGCAATAAGTTAAAATTTCGGAAATTAATTCCTCATCAGCAGCACTAGAACCCAAACAAAGGAAATCCATATTAAAAAAATGTTTAAAATGCATGAAACCAAACGAAATCCGAATAATCAGTAATATCAAAAATAGCTAAGGACACAACTACGATGAAGGGAGTTAATCCTAAGTCTTTTTTATCATTGCGTATTAAGAGTCTTGTGAAATAACTTCTCTCTTGGGGTTAAGTAGGCATAATTTTGTATCTCATTTCAAATTCTACTGCTATTTATAATCATTAAACGCATAAAGAAACAAAATCATAATTCATAATTTAAAAATACGACCAGAAAGAGGCATGCACAATTAAGACAACGTGACAATAAAACACAAAAGTGTAACACCAGTTACATAGCTAACCGAAGGTCCGGTCACACTCTGGCAAGTCCAGATTAAAATCATATATATATTGTCATTGTTTGTCAGTTCACTACACATCTTTTTATCGCTTCGCGCGAAAAAAAATTATTTTTTTAACTAGTATAAACAAAAAAAAATTAAATAAGCATTATTTTTTTGGGCAGGAAGTCCCCTTCAGAATATTTTTTTCATCATTTTTGCAGCCAAAATATTTTTTTCACATAAAATTAGAATATTTAAAAAAAAAACATAGCCCCACCCCCCCTTTTCAGGTTAAATGGACGGTCCCTAATTGCACTTTATTGACAAAATTCTATATATATATATATATATATACAGGCTCCACAATTACGAACGATTAATGAAACGTAGACGACATATTCTTGCGGTGTAGTAATATGACTAATAAGGAACGAAAATATGAATATACTTTCTAGAAATTATTATACGGCTGCAATATTGCAACATACCGAATGGTTGAAACATCTACAACAAATATGATTTGATCGACAAGTGGGTTGGACTTATCCGCATGTGCGCTCGATGTCACAAAGTTTCTACTTACAATTGAAGTTACGTTCAGAAAAGAGTGTCGTCTGCTACAGCTTCAAGATGTGATTTATTTGCTATTCCGGGGTCGACAATTGCAGTATCGATGTTGATTTTTCATACTTTGAAGCATTTTAAACAGAGAAAAAAAACTTTGATAATGTCAATATTCAAAATACTCAACAATCAGTATATTAATTTTACATTGACTATGCGAAAATAGATGCAATGATGATGGACAATAGTGCAATCTCCTTCGGGTCGTGCACTATTGTCCATCACCCTGGCTTCTATTTTCGCATAGTCAATGTAAAACACAACATTATTTATCTTATTGCATTTGAAAGTATTTGTTTGATTTAAAACATAATAATTGAAGATATGGACTCGTTTTGGATGCTTTCGAGGCGCTTGTATTGTAAAACAGTTAGTTTGCTTAACTTGACGTCCAAATGATATCTTGTTTTATTTTCCTTTCTTCAAATGTGTTCATCTTGTAATGCAATACTTCATCTCAGCTGATCTGCACTGATATTATACATACTAGTATTCATTTCGTTCCTATCCTAAATTTAACAAACGAGGAGGTATAACCCGGTTATATTACTACGTCTTTGCCCGGCTCTTCGTCCGGAAATAATACATTTGTCTCCGAGAAGAGGCTATATGAATTCTCCGTAAAAGGCTTTTAAAATGTTTTTTTACAAGATGCATTAGCACGTCTTCTAACGAGAGACAACAGCATGAACAGGGCATCTCTGAAAATAGAAAAAAAATAGTCAGTAGTTATTACAGTGCATCAGGCAATAGAATATCTCAAACAAGGGCAAGAGGACTTATCCGGTGTAAGGTTGAATTTTGACCCCGTTGAAAATGGACCTTTTGGTCGTTTTTCAACGTTGAAAATTGCTCTCAAAGCCATTGATTTTTAATCAGCTCAATATTTAACGGGCTATTTGACAGATATCAAAGTTTTTTTTCAATTTGAAAACCAATGCGTTGAATAATGACCATCGTGGAAAAATGACCACGCCAAAAGAAAAAAATATTCATATGAGATATACAAAACTTGAAGTGTAAAAACTCTTAAAGTATGTACAGGATGTGCCAGTCTCAAATTCAGGTAAGGACTTCAACATGGATCTCATTTGGGAGACTTTTGTGTTTAATTGCAAACAAAACGTTGAATGTCTTTTCCATACGGTCCAACTGTGTTCCCCGCTTGTGGTCATCTTGGATGAGGTACAGACCTGCTGGATTCATTTTTAAAAAGAACCCAATCCAAGAACTATAGTGAACAAATTTGGTTCCAATTGACACAGTGGTTTCAGAGGAGAAGGTCTTTGCATGAAAAGTTTACGACGGACGGACGGACGACGGACGTCAAGTGATGGCAAAGTTCAAACTTGCATAGAAAGGTTAGCTAAAAAACCTTTAACCTGAATCACCCATGCGTGAAATGTATTTCAAAGAATCATAATTTTTTATCCGAAACCTAATGTCTGTCCGAAAGACGCATCTCCTTACAAAAAAATTATTCCTTTATCTGTTCTAGTATCTCAGATCTAGACTTTAACAAAAGCTCAAATCTGAGTCCTTCGTGCATGAAATGTAGGCCAATCTTTGGACAAAATCTCATTTATCTATTACTTGTGATTCAAAAGATATATAAGGACGTTTACTTCGTTACGGATGGATGAATGGGCACAAGGCAAGTACAAGTCTACAAAGAAAAATACTAAGAACTTGCAATATATATCTCGTTAATTTATTCTTATACAAATTCATTTCAATTTATTACTTCTGAAGAAGTGAGTTAATATATATAGATAACATAGTGTTTTGACTGTTTACATATATTTTTAAAGCGTTGAAATATTTTACGATAAAGGTCAGAATTCAATGGCTTTGGGGTCAATTTTCAACGTTGAAAAACGACACGGAATACTAGTAGGTCAATTTTCAACGGGGTCAAAATTCAACCTTACACTGGCATGAAGCATCTCTGAAAATAGAGCGAAATAACCTCTCTGTCAAGAGGTCAAGATGTTATAGAATTTTTCCATCAAAAATCATTACAGCTTATTAGTAAATCAGACAACACCTTCGAGCACATATAAGTTGATAATACGGGACTTTTTAATCGTGTACACTCCGGAAAAGTTCTATTTCTAGTCCAGTAGTTGTAAGGATGCTGTACTTTTCTTCACGTTTAACACATAATTTACAAACAACAAACAATTAAAACTACGATGCACATTTTCATTCTGAAAAAAAAGAGTTAAAGTTTCTTCAGATCGATGCCAATTTAAACAACTAATGTTTTTAAATCCCGTTCTATTCAATTCTTTTGGAAAATCTAAAGTGAACGCTAAATAAAAGCTGACGGAAAACAAATATCCAAAAGTTGTTTTCTAGTTCTTAGTTCGAGTTTTAATATTTTTTAAACTTTACTTTTCCTGCTCTTATTACGTAACTTTGGGATTATTGTAATATACATTATGTAAGAACTGTCATGTTATAGCAATGGAACGAAACAGCCTATACATTTAACTTGCATGCAAGGCGCAAATTTGCCAAACAAAGCCCATTACTTATAGATTATACTATTAATTATCCTCAATGGGCTAATCAAACAGTCATCAATTTTCGTATCATTTAATATTCCGTATGGGATTATCATTTGTGTTTATTTTATTTCGCTAAGCTTATTCCGTCTTTTGTACTTTTAGTGTTGTACTTATTACTAAAATACTATGCCTTAGCTATGCTAAAGTTATGCTAAAGTTACTAAATGTAACCACATTTATAACGGGAATGTTAATCTTTGTATAATGCCTAAGCAAATTGTGTAGCCAATCAATAAATTGGTATATTTAATTTTAAAGCTAATAAGGACTCAAGCTTAAATTTATTCAACAATGAAATTACTTGTGCAAAATCTTATCTTGCTTCATGAATTTGGGTAATAACAAAATTACCGAACAGAATTGTCAACATCCAAAGTCCAACAGGCAAATAGACAAGTCAGGAAAACCGCAACGGTCCCGACTTGGTACAGATATTTCAAAAGATTATGGGTTAAACCGGTTTTATGGTGCGACCCCCCCTTTTCCATTGCAACAGTGTCCTACAGCAAATCAACAGCATTTGCCATTGAGGGGTCGTTAGTTGGTGTTGCAGCAACCAATGTTGAAGTTTCTATAAATTTCTCAACTTCTGCAATTTTGTTGTGGACTACCCAACAAATACAAGAAAGGGCCATAAGTGATTTCATGAAACTTTAATATTTGCACATTTTTGTCTACATTTACATTAAAAGAAAAACATATGGACATTTCAACACCAATAAACAAATAGGTGGAAGAAACTGTGGAGCAAATATTTCGCCATTACCTGAAAAAGACAAGGTCAACAAATGGAACAAAATCGGCTCTTTAAATTTTGAATTTTTCTACCCTTGAAAATTCTCCTTGGAAAAAATATTCAAAACCCTAAAATTAAGAATATCGGATAAGTTTTTTAAGTATGTCACAGTGACATCTTTAAGTCAAACTATTGGATGACATATCCTGTGCAAGGTTAAATCAAAGTGCTATATTTGTGTCTGTTAGACACATATGATGCCAATGTAAATTAACAAAATACCAAAGTTACTGTTAATTTATTATCTGCATATGCGCATTTCGACAAATTATGTCTCATCAGTGCAGATCAAACCAAAATATTTGTTACTCCGTTAACAGAAAAACGTGTAAAATCTGATAGAGAACAAATAACCAAAAGGATCTACTCAGCTCAGGATAGAGTTGTGCATGAGGGAGATACACCTTAGATTTGAACGAAATTTTGTAATTAGTAAAAGTTGTGTGGACAAACTATGTATCCTAAATTACTAATCCACCAAAACAAATGCCTAAGTTCAAACTATGTAAATTCAATAACTAGAGGCTCAGAAACTGAGCCTGTATCGCTCACCTGACAAAATGCATGCGATGCATGACCAAAACTATTGTTTTTTACAAATGATTTCTAATATTTACCTATGTTCTCTATTAGCAAACGTGCTTTTTGTCCTTTTGAAGTGAGTAATCTTTGCAAAGAACCTTCTATACATCATTCCAATACAGTTCGAATAGCTTCAGAGAAAATGATGAAAAGGATGATTTTCTAACAGGCTCCAATGTAAAACTATGTTTGGTTGAATTTGCTTTAGTGATTTGAGCTGAGAAGATGAAAATGTGATTTTTCCCATAGGGTCTAATTTTAAACCTAAGTTACGCGCTGGCGGCCATGTTTTTTATCGAATCGGAACAAAATGAGCACTCTTTGTTAAGGACCTTGAGTACATCAATCCTGTCAAGTTTGGTTGAATTTGCTTCAGTGATTTCAGCTGAGAAGATGAAAATGTGATTTTTCCCATAGGGTACAATGTTATAAACCTAAGTTCCGCGCTGGCGGCCATGTTTTTTATCGGATCGGAACGAAATGAGCAATCTTTGTTCAGGAACTTTAGTACATGATTCCTGTAAAGTTTGGTTGAATTTGTTTCAGTGGTTTCAGAGTAGAAAATGAAAATGTGAAATGTTAACGGACGGACGGACGGACGCCAAGTGATGGCAATAGCTCACACTGACTCTTTGAGTCAGGTGAGCTAAAAAATCACAAAATGACTCAATTCAACAATGTATATTTTTTAGAAAAACGCACCAAAACCAAAATCCTTATCACATGCATATCTTCGATAAATGAACATATGATCTGCAAAGTTAAAACTTTCCAGCGTAAAATCTGTGGAATTTGTCCGGACAAACCATTTAAACAAGCGGAAGAGGAGACAGACGGGGGAGGGGTGTAAAACAATATGCCATTGACTTTTCGTCATGTGAAACGTCCAAAAATGGATGGGTAATCCATGAACGAGACGATCACAATACTGGTATACTAGTATTGTTAACAATACTGGAACAAATTGTAATTTTTTTTTAAAATAAATGCAACAATACTGGAATATAATGTATCATTCCAGTATTGTTGTATGGTTTAATGTGTCATTTCCTGTTTACATTTGTTATGTATTCCATTGTTTATTTTATCAATTATTTAATTTACCATGATTGGAAATCTTAGCCCTGCTCTGCTATATGTAAAATGATGTTTCTGTAAGCTTCATTTAGTGTATACCCCAGCACTCTCCCATCATTTGGTTAAGGTAGAAGTGAAGTGAATCAGAAGAGACACTTTCATTTCTTTAAGCTTGTATTTGGCTTTACGCCAGTAAGATTTAATTTGCTGTGTACTGTCTCAGGGTCTAAAGTTCAAAGAATTGTTAACTGCAGCATGGTCAAAATTGAGTTGCTCTTGTATTTGATGGTAGGCCTTCCACTGGTCAAAGTAAACTGTTGATCCTGGTCTAACAATGGTTGTATGATTAATCACACTGTGTCTGCATCTCTTTTGGAACAGTATCATGTCGGTGTTGGCAGGCTTAAATGAGGTATCTGCAATGCAGACTGTGAACCCCAGACTTCTTCATGTGCTCTAGCTCTCCTGCCATGATTATATTTTGGTTTGTGGTTAAAAAGGTTATTTTGACTATTACTCATAGACCACCTAGTTTAGCTTAGTTAGTTTGTGTATGAAAATTGCTGTTTCAGATCAAAACTTGATAATTGATTAGTGATTGGTAATTACCTAACATTTGTGATTACAGGCAAGTGAATACAACCGTTGATGCATGTTGTCCTTTTCTTTTTTGGAAACATATAAATTTCATGATTCATTATAAGAAATCAAATTATATTGAAACATGATATTTTGTTGTTTTTTTTTATTTCCAAATTCCATTGTCCAGTCATTATATAATTACCAAGTTTAATTATTACAATGTAAATTAACCAAACAATACAATATATAATCAACAATACTGGAACAATACTCGGAGACAATACTGGAATAAAATTTTGTTCCAGTATTGTTAACAATACTAGTATACCAGTATTGTGATCGCCTCGTTCAGGTGATCCACACTTTTTGCGCCTGCACTACAGAACAGCCATTTTGGCCCAGTGTCAATCTAAAATATGTAAAATTAAAATTTTAAGTGACTACATTAGAGAAAAACATTTCAGAATATGAATGCTAGTCTTGAACCGATTTAACAAAAGAGCTTTTAGGATTTGGCGAACCCCCTAAATATGTAAAAACAAAATTTAAGTATAATATGCATAAACAGAGCTGATAAACAATATATATTCAAAGTTTGGTTGGAATCTGACAGCTTTGAAGGAGTTGCAGATTAAAAACGCGAAACAAATAAGCAATTTTGCTCAGTTAAGCTCTAAAATCTGTAAAATCAAAATTTTAAGTATCGGATGCGCAACCAGTAGAAAAGCATATCCTGAAAGTTTGGTTTGAATCTGGCTTATAGTTGTGATGGAGTCACAAATTAACAAACTGAATTAATAAATGAACCTCACAATCTGTAAAATCAAACTTTTTAGTATCAGATGCACAACTGTATCAGGTGAACAATACATCCTGCAAGTTTAGTTGGAATCTTGACTAAAAGTTATAATGGAGTTGTGGATTAACAATCTGAGCCATTTTGGCTATATGAACCTTTAAAATTTGTAAATCAAAATTCAAAGACTCAGATGACCAACTACATCAGGTGAACGGCATATCCTGCAAGTTTGGTTGGAATCTAACGCTTAGTTACGGATTTACAAACCAGATTACAAAATGAGCTACTTTGACTCGGTGAACCTCTAGAATCTGTAAAACAATAATTCTAAGTAACAGGTGCACAACTACACCAGGCGAACAACATATACTGAAAGTTTGGTCGGATTCAGACAAGCATTCTTGAAGGATTTGTGGATTCAAAAACCGACAGACGCTGCAGGACGACATACGACGGATAGTAATGTCCATGTGTCGACTCTGCTTACAGTAGGTGACACAAAATATGTGACCATGTCTTTGGACTTCGATTTTTGTAGTCATCGCTTCCCTTGTTCCTTCGGTATTCTACTGCCGTTGTTTTTTAGCCTATTTAATGCTAGGTGTTGGACAAAACGACTTGGCAAGAACCTAAGAACCAATGTTTCTGAATCTAACAAAAATAATATACAAATAATTCATGGCAATCAAGGTCATATGGTCGTTTTTGGACAGGTCTCTCACTCCTAAAATAATATTTCCCGATGTCCATATATTATTTTGAGAGTGAGAGACCTGTCCATAAACTGCCATTTGACCTGAAAATGTTATATTCTCATCTTTTTATACATAAGTTGTCGAAATGCGCATCTGCAGAAATTAAATTCACAGTAACTTCGGTATTTAGTTATTTATAAGCATGTCTTTTTAATTTTTCTTACATGTGTTTTGTTTATTTGTGCGTGTGTGTGTGTGTGTGTGCTTATTGTTAAAGAAATAATTCATGGGCGCCGGTGGTTTGTTGGAGATTTACATATGTATGGCCATTATTTTCGTTAATATTTTACCCAGAGCGTAGCGTAGCGGAGCGAAGGGCAAAATAAACGAAAATAATGGACACCCATATTTATATCGACTACAAACCACCGGCGAACATGAATTATTTCGATTCTATTATGACATTTAATGATCTGCGCGGACCTAAAGTGTACACGGTAGCGGCAGCCATTACAGAAGAATTATTTATGCTTTTGTGCACAAAGCGTATTACGACTATTATGACGTCGCCTGTTTAAACGTAAGGACTGTTGTGACGTCGCTCATTATGTTATCGAAAATTTTCATACGACTGGTTTCCATTGTTCCCATATTACAATCGTCTTCATCTCTAATATTTATTTCTAACAGGGCAAGATTGTAGTATTATGTTTGTCATGAACGCCAAACTGTATATGGTAATGGCATTAAGCTAATGGCTCTCAAGGCAATTTGAAAACATCTGCAGTAAAATTGAGTTAATGTAGACAGATGACCCTTTAGACAAATTATGTCTCCTTTTTATTTGAACATTTAGATTGCTCAAAATTTTAATGATATGAAAGATTTAAAAGTGTGGAAACCATTCCCCATAAAATCAACATCATTATGAAATATGCATTGGAGATATAAGACTCAACGGTAATGTTTTTTCAACACCTGTTTTTGAAATAACTAATTTCAAAATCATAGTATCTCATAAACATGATTGAATAAATTTCAGATTTAATTCATAGATAACAAAAATATGCTCCCCTCAAAATTGTTTTGAACAAAGCTATATTTCGTGATAAGTAAAGCATGAAGTTGGTTGCATGGATATATTTTCATTGTGATTTTTGTTTAACTATACCCGAATGGGTATTTAATACAGTTTAATTATAATAGCATTCATCCTTCACAGAAAAGAAACTTAAATCTACGGATCCCTCTTTTTTTCAGTGATCAGTGAAGCATGAAGTTGGTGGCAAGGGTATACAATTATTGTTTTTTGTTTATTTACATCCTATTGTGTATTTATCTTATTATTATGCTAAATGGCAATAGCATACACCCGTCACAGAAAAAGACTTAAACCTGAGGTCTAAACTCATACTACCCGTCTTTTTACATAATCAGTGAAGCATGAAATAGGTAGCATGGGTACAATTCTCTTATGATTTTTAGCTCGCCGGGACGAATGTCGGGAGAGCTATTGTCATATCCCCGGCGTCGGCGTCAGCAAAACTTCAACCTGGTTTGTAGAATTGAGACCTGAACAGATAGGATGATGATATTTGCACTAGCAGATATGGTATGATCTTGTTTGGCCATTTTGATCTTATCACCATTTTGACAGGCTTAACACATTTTGTTAAGACGATGTAAGATTTTAAGTTGGTTTTCAAGATAATTGATTTCACGGACTATCAAGACGTGTTAAGATATTTTGAGATCAAGTAAGACCCACTCGTTACTTGAATGATCAAGACGAGCTAAGTTTAAGATCAAGCAAGATCTCGATTTGATCTTGATTGATCGGGACAAACACATCTTGATCGCCCTTAAACGCAGTTTTCTTGTTTGATCTTGACAGTTTTTGATCGTCTTTGAAAGCAATTATCTTGAAATGCGGCTTTATATCTTACACTGTCTTAACAGAATTGTGTTAAGCATGTCAAGATCGTGATAAGATCAAAATGGCCAAACAAGATCATACCATTTCTGCTAGTGTTGGTATGCGATTTCCTTGTGACGAGAGCTTTCTACTGGTACCATACTTGTAGACATTTTGACCTTTACCTTAGGGCAATTTTTGAAAAAAAAACCTTTAACCTTGTCTGTAGAAGGTAGGGTTTTATTGGTAGGGTGTTCATATTTGGTATGTAACTTCCTTATTATGAGAGCTTTCTTCTGGTACCATACTTGTAGACCCTGTCCTTGGCGCATTTTTTTTTTAAAAAACTTTAACCTTGCCTCTTGAAGGTAGGTTTTAGTGATATGGTGTTCACATTGGATATGTAGCTTCCTTATGATGAGAGCTTTCTAGTGGTACCATATTTGTAGACATTTTGGCCTTGACCTTGCCCTGAGGGCAATTTTTTTAAATTGTTTAATGGTAGGGTGTTCATATTTGGTATGTAGCTTCCGTATGTTTAGAGCTTTCTAGTGGTACCATATTTATAGACAATTTGACCTTGACCTTGCCCTGAGGGCATTTTTTAAAAAACTTTAATCTTGCTTTTAGAATTAAGTTGTTTAGTGGTAGGGTGTTCATATTTCTTGTGATGATAGCTTTATGACGGTACCATATTTGTAGACATTTTGACCTTAATCTTGCCCAAGGGCAATTTTTTAAAAACTTAAACGTTGCTTCTAGAATCAAGTTGTTTAGTGTTAGAGTGTTTATATTAGGTATGCTACTTTCTTTTGATGAGAGCTTTCTGATGGTACCTTTCTATAACTTTCAAATTTATTGAGCATTGAGGTCACTCTAATCCCCGGCGAGCTATGTTGTCTTCTGACAACTCTTGTTGTTTTATAATACCCTAATTAAGCAGTTATATAAAGTTTCATGATAATAGCATACATCCTTCACAGAAAAAAAAACTCAACCTGAGGGTAAATCTCATACTATCCCTCCCTTTTATCAGTGATCAGTGAAGCACTAAGTTGGTAGCATGGCTAAGTTTTCATTATGTTGTTTGTTTAATTATACTCCAACGTGCATTTATATTAGGTTTCATAGTAATAGCATACATCCTTCACAGAAAAAATTCAACCCAAGGTAAACCTAACTTTGGACATACACATTGACAAATAGACCTGGATACTATATACCCCCTTCTCTGGTATGTAGGGCATAAAAACAACTAGAGCTGTCGCCAATCGGCAACCAATTATGCCCCACTTACTGAACCCTGAATCAATAAAGTGACTGCAATTTTAAGGTTGTTGAAATTTGCTTGTCAAGTTTCAGAAAAACATCAAGAGTTGTGTTTTTATTCGTACAGACAGACAGACAGACAATGGTAAAAACAATATGCCCCTTTTAATCACATGGGCATAGAAATATCAAAATATGTTTGAAGACAGCATTATACTGAACTCTGCCCGGTTGATATACTATTTTATAGGACTGGCTAAGTATAAACAAAGAAAAGAAAATGTGTCCATGGGACACGGATGTCCCCGCCAGATATATATCGGTAAACAGAAAGTAGATGAATTATAGACTTGAAAAGGGGAGACACAGTACAACCTATCATACCAAAGCTTCAGACCAAACATCATTTATTACTACATACACAAGCTGAGAAATCCTTGACGAAAAATTTCAATATATGGCTATAATGGGAAAAAATCAAAGTTGTCATCAAACAGGAAGTACATGAGTTATGGACTTGAAAAGGGGAGACACCGTACAACTCATCATACGAAAGCTTCAGACAAAATATCAAATCATTACTGCATACACAAGCTGAGAAATCCTTGACGGAAAATTTCAATATATGGCTATAATGGGAAAAAAATCAAAGTTGTCGTCAAACAGGAAGTAGATGAGTTACGGACTTGAAAAGGGGTGACACAGTACAACTCATCATACTAAAGCTTCAGACCAAATATCAAATCACAAGCTGAGAAATCCTTGATGAAAATTTTCGGACGTACGTACGGACGGACAGACGTACGGACAAGGGTAAAACTTAATGCCCCTGTCGCCTAACGGCGGGGGCATAAAAATATGAATAATGTATAATATTCATATTCAATTTCCAGGACTCTGGAACCTTGTCCTTCGAAAATCTGGCTGAATTTCATAACCCGACTGGACAAGGTAATCAAAGCTTGAACTGTTCAAGTGACCCAATACTACATACATGTAAATAAGAAATCCAAGGAAAATGTTATTTCTTTTTATTGCATTTTACATATCATAAAGCATTTGATTTCAAATCAGCCTTCAACTATAATGGTTTTCTTGTATAAACAGATAGAAAAAAAATGTCATTAAATATGTAAAATTCCATGCCAATATAATACTTTCTTCTAAAGTTTCTAACATTTTCTATTTTTAAAATACAATAACAGTAACATTTATATTTTTTACTAGTAGATTAACTTCATATTATTTCTGTACAAATTCTGACCATTTATAACCTTGTCAATTCATTTCACAAACATTGATCTCAGACATCTCCAAAAAACTTATTTTATCAACAAGAAAAATTACAGAAGGAAATTGAAACAAATAACAAAGTTTAGTAATTTATTTGACACTTTCAACATATAATTTTAGCACTGAATAAATACATGATTTTAACAATAATAAAAAAAAATTGCAACAGAAACAACCCTAATTTATACTTTCTAACAACCACAATGTAAACAACCTTTCTGCACAAAATACCTGTTCACAACAATGGTTTTACTTTGAAGTGGTTCACGCCTCAGGTTTCGAAATGGATGTTTCATTTCAAACTTGACAGTATATTATCCGAAGACAAAACAAAATTTGTTATTATATGTAATATACCATATAAGTGGTTATTTTAGCAGGATGATAATTTTGTGATTTCTTTCAAAAATGTTTGATTTTATATTTTGACAGACTTAAATATTTGCGGTTTTCTGATCATTTGTTGTATTAACTTCCTCTGAAATTATATTTCACAGTAAGCAATTTTTGCAATATTAGAAAACTTGTGAAAAAAGCGAAAATTTAATATCTGAGAATTATATGGTATAAGTAAGATACAAGTTTTGAAATAATTGGCAGTACATCACATTGCTGATATATGTATCAGTTGAGCTTTGAAGTCTTTGAATGACCTTTTTTGAAAATTTATAAAATTGTATGAAGTGCCTGCTAAAAAAATGGTAACACTATGGAAAGACCCAACATGCCAGTAGATAAAATCAAACAAGAGCTGTCG
>MJUU01015637.1:12825-55390 GCA_002080025.1 Modiolus philippinarum | reverse complement strand
TGACGAATCAAAATGGCGGTGCGATATGATCTAGTACATATAGTGACTAACAATCCTACAAAATTTGAACAAAATCCAGTGCATGGTTTCCAAGGAGTCGCGTCCACAAGATCTCCATTTGTACAGTATTGCTAAAAATTGTCAAAGTCCCATAACTCCTATAAAAACTGACGAATCAAAATGGCGGTGCGATATGATCTAGTACATATAGTGACTAACAATCCTACAAAATTTGAACAAAATCCAATACGTGGTTTCGGAGGAGTTGCGTCCACAAGATCTCCATTTGTACAGTATTGCTAAAAATCGTCAAAGTCCCAGAACTCCTACAAAATTTGACGAATCAAAATGGCGGTGCGATATGATCTAGTACATATAGTGACTAACAATCCTACAAAATTTGAACATAATCCAATACACGGTTTCCGAGGAGTTGCGTCCACAAGAAAGTGTGACAGACAGAAGGACGGACGGACGGACAGATGGACACACGGACGCAGACCATTACTATGTCCCACCGTCGCGGTGCGGCTGGTCAAAAAATGCACAAAGTCGGTAAACAGGAAGTGGTGATACGATATGGCCGAAAAGGGGAGGCGCAGTATAGGACCCCATACTGATGCCCCATTCCAAATATTAAGTGGCTTTCATGTGTAGTTGCTGAGAAAAATGCGACGAAAAAGTCACAATATGGAAAATCAAAGTAAAAAATGCACAAAGTCGGTAAACAGGAAGTGCTGATCCCATAAGGCCGAAAGGGGAGGCACAGTATAGGACCCCATCCTGATGCACCATACCAAATATCAAGTGGCTGTCATGTGTAGTTGCTGAGAAAAATGTGACGAAAATATGTGTGACGGACGGACGGACGGCTGGACGGACAGAGGTAAAACAGTATACCCCCCTTCCTTCAGAGCGGGGGTATAATAACTTAAACTATACCATTTTTATACCTGAGAAGTGATACACTTTCAGTGGGACATGCTATATTTGTTTGTCTAAAATGCTGCCTATGGTTAAATTATACAAGTTTGATTCTATAAAGAATGATATTTTTTTAAAACTACAGATGGTATGTTGTCCATATTACACCTTGAAATTTATAAAATTTGTTGCCTTTTTATCCAGCAAAAACAAGGACTTGTTACCCCTTAATGTTTATGTTAAACTGAATATTTACAGGTTTTTGTATATTATTGTGGGCATATATACATCCAGTTAAAACAAAACATTCTTCACTTAAAAATCTACCACATTGTAAACCTTTTGTCACAAAATCAACACAATGCCTTGATTGGGATTAAAGATGTGCACACCATGCATCAANTTTGTTATTTTTTGTTATTTTTTTTTCTCGGTTTTTGTGGCATTTGTATTATGTTCTGCTTGTTTCGTCCTCGTAATTTATGTTGTCTCTCTGTGTGTGATCCTCATATTTATAAGTATTCTGGATTTAAA
Source organism: Modiolus philippinarum (assembly GCA_002080025.1). Lineage (NCBI taxonomy): Eukaryota > Metazoa > Mollusca > Bivalvia > Mytilida > Modiolidae > Modiolus > Modiolus philippinarum. Next base: position 53,932 of record MJUU01015637.1, on the reverse strand, counting down.
ATTTTTTGGTTGTTGCTGTGGTTTTTATTGTGAAAATTTATTCTACTGGTTTGAACAAATCAGGCATTAATCTACTGAGATTACATGTTCTGTGGGAAAAAAACTACTTACTTTAAGTAGTATAAGTGGAGAATAAGCTTGAATATTTTACGAAAGGATATGAAGTAAGTGAACATGAGACCATAACACATCTGTTAACCCCAACTGCAATAATTTTAATGAGCTGTATGGCCATTTCGGAAATTTATTCATCATCAGCAGCACTAGAACCCAATCAAAGGAAATCCATAATTTCAAAAAATGTTAAAATGCATAAAACCAAACGAAATCCAAATAATCAGCAATATCAAATATAGCTAAGGACAAAACTACGATGGTGGGAGTTAATCCTTCGGTTTTAGAATTTACATACATTTAGATAATAGTAATTGAACAAAGTGTACACATGAGATATTATCTCATGTACAAGTACACCATATCTAAGAAAAATAAAGAGCATACATCTCTACCACGGGGAATTGTTTTACCAACTCCACACTGCAATAAAAGACAAACTCCTGTATTCAATATTTTACGAAAGGATATGAAGTAAATGAAATGTTTATACTACCGCCCAATATTTACTTCTCCAAATTTTTTTCTTGATAACATTTGGAAAATTTAAACCAGTTTCCATCCAGACTTGTGATTTTACTTTGTCTAGATATATGAAATAAACTGAAACCTCGAACACGCATAAATTGTCTTTCATTTGATTTTTTTTATTGTTTTAGAGAAACATCTCTATAGTGAAAAAAAACATGGAAACTTAAGATGATTGCAGTGGCCTTTATAGCTGGAGCCTTTGAGGCGTGCGATCTTTACAATGTGGAAATGCGAATAGTTACTACCATGTCGGTGTCTTCCCGATTGTCCAACATTTGAAAATTACAGGTAAAAAAGGTAAAAAAATTGTTGGACAATCGGGAATGTTTTTATAAGAATTATACATGTCATGTAATTATAAAATGTTTTGATAAGACAGTTTAGAGGTTCTGTAAGGGGTGTTTATTTCAAGTGCAGCTGTTTGTCTTATTTGGATAATCCTTTCAATTTCTGTACGGGATGTTTATTTCATGTGCAGCTTTTTGTTTTATTTTATTTGGTCTGGGTAATCCTTTCAATTTCTGTAAGTTGTTTATTTCATGTGCAGCTTTTTGTCTAAATTTATTTGGTCTGGGCAATCTTTTCAATTTCTGTGAGGGGTGTTTATTTCAAGCGTAGCTTTTTGTCTTATTTTATTTGGTCTAATAGATAATCATTTCAAAATCTAATGTTTCAATATGTAATGAGTGATTTTTTAATGTTTTTTTTCTTGTTTCTTGTTCATGAAGGTTATACATATGAAGAGTAAAAGACAATACTAGTTTTTATTTTATTGCATTATGCATATATCTTCTAAGTTTCAGACAATAATATTCAACAATAAACTGAACAATAATAAATTACATCAAACATAGTCGTGGTTCAAATCATACAATAACAGCACATAAATTATCTAATGTCAAATCATTCATTATTAATTCCATGTACGACATCATCATGATCGATTTTAATTTGAGCTATATCTATGTTCTCAGAATTTTCATTTGCGGTTTCGCTAGAAGTAACATCTATCGTTTCCTCTATATTTCCGTTCTCGGTTTCGGTTGGATTTATATTTACAATCTCATCGGTATTGCTTTCTACAACGGCCGTGCTAGTACCACTTTCAACATTGTCGGAAACATTCTCTTGTGTCTCTTCCGAGACACTAACATTTCCCGTTATTTGTTCCCGAGCAGTATTTCGTGTGAGTACAATCTTTTGATACATGACCGAAACTTCCGCAATTGTAACATTTTACATCGGTTGCTTCGTTTATTCGTTCATATACAGGACAGAAACGAGCCAAGTGGCCATATTATCTGCAATTGAAACACTGAAATTTTTCCTGTGGGTTGACCTTCATATTTAAGGGTTACTAGTTGTCCCTTAATATAAATTTTCCTTGGGATGTGTTTTACAAGATTTTTAACTCGAACCATACGTACGCCTGATTGGATTGTTGGAAAGTCTCGAAAGGTTGGTGCAAATAGATCGACTACGATTGCATATTTTGACAACTTATATCTCACATCAGACGGTTTGATTTCAAACTGTAAACCATATATGACTACGTCCGTTGTTGCTTTTTTACTTTCCCAAAACAAAGGCTTGGCCCTTGTTAAAGAAAAGGATATAGCCTCAACTTCAAAAAATTCAAAATCGTTTAGTAAAGTCTCGACCGATTCCAAATCTTAGCATGTCATATAAACATGATAAAATTCCTGACCAATACGTTGGCAACATGTGATATACTCGTCAATATTAGTTTGCGTTTGAAACCAAGTGAGTAAGTCCGATGTTGTTATTGAATTTTCGCAGACCGGTTTCGCAACTAAAGTGCAGTCACGTTTAATGACAGGTGTATTGATCGAGTATCGGTCAAAAACACTTTCATCATCATCATCATGTTCACTAGTTTGTGACATCTTTAGTCAATAGCGGACTTTGGGTATGACCCCTTGGGGCATGCCCTTCAGGGGCGAAAAATGTAAAACAACCAGTACTCATCAGAACGACTGGAACTCTTATGTATAATATTGATTTTGTGGTTTATATTTTCATGAAGAATTATTGGAATTGCTGTTTGAATCCGTTCTAAGCTCTTAGAATTTAGACCCCGGTGCCAAATTTGGTAAACAACTTTCGTCTTTTGATCTTGTTTTTATGCATTATTTATCAGTTGTGATATGTGAGCGTTGAAAAGGCCCATAAATTTTTGAAAAATGGAAATTTTCGGGATTTTAAATATTTTCATCATTTCGACCTTAGGGTCGTAAAATTTTGAATAGATATCTATTAATTGCCAATGTAATAACGTTTTATGATATTTAAGCAACAAACTGTTTAAAAATGTTTAAATACATAGTAATACAAAACAAAAGAACTCAATTAATTGGACTTGTTTTGATATGATTTCAGCATTTGAATTTTTACTTGACAATATATTCATTCGTTTCGGTAACTCTATTTATCGCCAGGTCATAGGAATTCCTATGGGTACCAATTGTGCACCACTAATAGCGGACCTCTTTTTGTACTGCTACGAATCTCAGTTTATGACCAACATCAGCAAAGACCCATCTAAACACCATTTAATTGAAAAGTTTAACAACACTTTCCGATATTTGGATGATATTTTAGCTTTAAATAATGACGACTTCAATACGTATTATAAGGACATCTACCCTAAAGAACTTACTTTGAATAAAGCCAATTCTAATATCCATCATTGTCCGTTCTTAGACATCAATTTTGATATAATGAATGGTAAATTAGATACTAAAAGTTATGATAAAAGGGACGATTTTTCTTTTCCTATAGTTAATTATCCATTTCTGGATGGCGATGTTCCATTAGCGCCATCATATGGTGTTTACATATCTCAACTTGTTCGATTTGCTCGAGTATGTAATAAAGTTTGCGATTTTAATGACGGAATGTTTTCTCATAACTGAAAAACTATTACATCAAGGTTTTCGTTATCATTAACTAGTTAAAACCTTTACTAAATTGTATCATCGATATAAAGACTTAGTTCATAAATACAATGCAACCTGTAAACATCTAATCAAGGCTGGCATTTCACATCCCTTATTTTACGGTAATGTTTTACATAAGAGTAAAAAAACTCGCCTAACAAACTAATAAAACCTTTAATTACGGTATTGTCGTCAAGTCATTACGTATGGCCTTCTTTGGTATTAACATTGATTTTTTGATAGGGTCATTGCATTTTAACTAAACACATTCTTAATTTCTAAAATCAGTATTGCATGGACACGGGTTATGTATTCCGGTATATACATGAAATCATTATGCTAAACTCCTCACAGGAAGGGATTCTAAAATCAGTATTGCATGGACACGGGTTATGTATTCCGGTATATACATGAAATCATTATGCTAAACTCCTCACAGGAAGGGATCTTGATGCAAGCTGTATACTGAGGGTACATAACTTAATTTGTCAGTTGGTAATGGGTCTGGAGCTGGCATGCCAGTTAACTGCTAGTAGTCTCTTGTGATTTCATGTTTATGTCCGTATATTTAGTTCTTTCAGTTTCATTTTTAACTTTATTCATAAATGCACATTTATGCCCAACGGGGCTGAAGGCATATAAACAAAACATATGACATAAAGTATATACAAACTATAAAACTATAACATTAGACAATACATACATGTAAAAAGAATGGTATATAGTTTATTTAAATTTAACAATTGACTCAGTCCTGTTGCCAACTGAATTTTACTGTTGTTACGATTGTTTTTTTTTTTATTTATCACATTGGCTATAGGGGGAAGGTTTGGATCCAATAAAACTAGTTTAACCCCGCCGCAGCAGGTTTGTGCCTGTCCTAAGTCAGGAAATTTATTAAGCCTTTGTGTGTCATTGTCTGTTTTCTAGTTAGTTCACTTTATGACTATGGGAGTCTAGGATGATGTTTATTTCGCTGAACTTTATTACTCTTTATTTAGGGGCCAACTCCGACCTGCCGTTGGGTGTGGGGTTTCCTCACCGTACATTGAAGATCTTATGGTGGCTTTGAGTTGTTATTACTCCCCTTTGGGTCGTTGTCTCTTTGACACATTCCCCGTTTCCCTTCTTTTTCCTATTAAAATAAATTAACATCGAAGTTACTGCATATGGCCATTTCGAAAATTTATTCACTTCAGTGCAGATAAAATAAAAAAAAAAAAAAACGGAAGACCATAAAATGTAAAAATTAAACCAAAATCAGCAGAGGGCTTTTCATGCGGGAGATACTCTTTAGTTTCAACAAAATAACAAATTTTCAGATATTGCAAGTTTTCAAATTAAATCGTCCTTCGAGTCAGCACCGAAGTGCTGACTTTTTGGGTGATGAATACCATAAGGGACTAAATTTAGGCTTATTTTAGGTTCACAAATTTTAAAATTAGCACCCACGCCCTAAATATAAAGGGAAAATATTAATTCTCTAATTTCTGTCCTGTTTTCACGTTTCCTGAGCGGTTGGAGAAATATGTTTCTCCTCTCTAGAGAGAATGTTGTTCTCGGCAAGTGATTGGACGAAATTCAATTATGACGTCAAATATGTTTGCCGTTTTCCGACTTTACCATTGTGACGTCATGAAAAAAGACGACCATGCCTGATGACGTCACTTCCAAAGAACACATTTATTTCGGATCACCAGAAAAGGGGGGTCATGTTTTTGTTAAAAAATCTCCTCGAAATCATTAGAGAAATAAAATCCACAACCGTATCTCGTGAGAAACGACATTTCTACACTCTCGATAGTTAAATTTTCAAATATTTTAAACGCTCGGCAAGCCTCGCGTTTAAAATATTTGAAAATTTAACTATCTCTAGTGTAGAAATGTCGTTTCTCACTCGATGCGATTGTGGATTCTATATATATTTCAGGCTCCGATAGATAAAAAAAAAGTTTAATGCAAAGTCTTGTATGCATTTTACTATAGGTGATAAACAGCTGAAGAACATTAAAGTAGATTCAATTTTAAAGGCGTTTAGCTCGAAATTGTTTGCATAATGTGAATTTTCCGTTTTCTAGAATTTCTACCATTTTGACTTTGAGGTGTAAATACGTCATGCAATTTATATTTATCTTGAAAATATGGATGAAATATCGTTTCAGTATGTCAAACTTATAAGCTTATAATAAAGGTATGGCTTTTAACATTTTAGACTTACTAGAGTATCCTAAAATGCAAACATGTTACCCCTTCCAACAAATATTTGAAGCAATTTGTATCATTTTATTTAGTTTGGACAGCTTTTTATTTGGGCGAAATTATAATTACATTAAAATGAAGTACACACACACTCCTATAAATATAATACTCTATATGTGGTTTTTGCGTAATCATAAGAAATAGTCGGTGTCAATTTTCCTTCAATATTTGGTGGGGGTGGGGGTGGAGGTAGGGTAGGGGTAAATATTTATTCTCACTGACACTTCTCGTGCCTTTATACAATATCTGTAGACGGTCAATGTATAGCTTATATCATTTAAATTGCAAATTTTCACATAAGTACTCCATATTTGGTAATAACATTTTTACTGTAAATTTTAGAAAAATTTTTAGATGCTTAAAATTCCCATTTTTCACAAATTTCGCACTTGATCTTAGAATTTATTCCTTCTTAAAATTACAATATATCCCATCAAGAGGTATGCAGAGACACAAACATATATTTCTTTTGTTTATTCCATATACAGAAACTAGCAAAACCTTAAGAATTTTCGCGGTAATCATAATACCCCCGTCTGTCCGTCTTTCTGTACCCAACAGCTGGTATTCACTACTCCTCCTAAACCACTGATTTGAATTTCATGAAACTTATGCAAGAGCTTAATAACATATTGTAGATGTGCTCTACGCTTTTTGTTTTCCGCTAATTCCTTTTTTCAGATTTTTGACATGATTAGGACTTTGTCATTTCAGCTCAATGCAAACCATATGGTGACCACATGGTATTTACTACTCCTCTTAAACCACAGATTTAAATTTCATGAAACTTATGCAGGAGCTTAATTACATATTGTAGATGTGCACTACGCTTTTGAATTCCTAAAATTCCCTTTTGACTAGATTTTTGACATGTTTGGACTTTGTCATTTTAGCTCAGTGCAAGCCATATGGTGACCACCTGGTATCCACTAGTCCTCCTTGACCACTGATTGGAATTTCATGAAACTTCTGCAGGAGCTTCATTACATATTGTAGATGTGCACTACGCTTTTTGTTTTCCAGTTTTTTTTTACATGTTTCAGACTCTGTCATTTTAGCTCAATTCAAACCACACGGTTTCAACTTCTCCTCTTAAACCAATAATTCGAATTTCATGATACTTATAGAATGCAGGAGTTTAATTACATAGACTTGCACTACACATTTTGTTTTCCAATTATTGCTTTTTTGAAGATTTTTTACATGTTTTGGATTTTGTCATTTTAGCTCTTTAACCTCAATGCAAACCATATGGTGAACACCTGGTATCCACTACTCCTTTTTAATAATAATCAGAACTTCATGAAACTTATACAGGACCTTATTTACATATTATAGATGGACACTTTGTATTTTGTTTTCCAATAATTCCTCTTTCCAGATGTTAAAGAAAATGAAGGAATAGGCGGGGTTGGGGGTATACCTGGCACACTAAGCCACAGTAACCCTAGTTATACCCCCGCTTTGCAGGAGGTATATAGTGTTCATGGTGTCCTTCATTCCGTCTTTTTTGTATACAACAGCTGGTATCCATTACTCCTCCTAAACCACTGATCGGAATTTCATGAAACTTATGCAGGAGCTTAATTACATATTGTAGATGTGCACTACGCTTTTCGTTTTCCAACAATTCTTTTTTTCCCAGATTTTTACATGTCTTGGACTTTGTCATTTTAGGTCAATGCAAACCATATGGTGACCACATGATATCCACTACTCCTCCTAAACCACTGATCAGAATTTCATAAAACTTATGCAGGAGCTTAATTATATATTGAAGATGTGCACTACCCTTTTATTTTCCCCTAATTCTATTTTTACTAGATTTTTGGAGTGTTTTGGACTTTGTCAATTTAGCCTAATGCAAACCATATGGTAACCCATTGTATCCACTATTCCTCCCTGACCACTCATTGGAATTTCATGAAACTTATGCAGGAGCTTGATTACATATTGTAGATGTGCACTACACTTTTTTTTACAATAATTCTTTTTTTTGAGATTTTTTACATGTTTTTGACTTCACGGTTTTGGATCTTTTACCTCAATGCAAACCATATGGTAAATACCTGGTATCCACTTCTCCTCCTTGACCACTAATGAAACTTATGCTGGACCTTAATTACATATTTTAGATGTGCACTTTGTATTTTGTTTTCCAATAATTCCTTTTTTAGGAGTTAAAGAAAATGCAGGAAGAGGAGGGGCGGGGGGTATCCGTGGCCCGTTAGGCCACAGTAATTCTAGTTTTAGTTAGTGGGGGTATGAATTCAAAATGGCGGAATACTCTCGAATGATAAATTATATATAAAGTCTCATAAAAATTGTGTAAGATGTAAAAAAAACTGCCCTTATTCAAGTCATCCTTCCTAAAATAGATATACAAAAGTAAAGTATGTCTTGCATTTATCCTGTTATACATCAACGTATATTTGTTCCGCAAATCAAAAGTTCTTTTAGAAGAAATATTATAAAAATTGGCTTCATGTTTCTTCCTTTTGGAACGATTGTTACATCAGGTTTATTTGTTCTGTTGGAAAAGATATTTTATATATTTTTTTCTTCCATTTTGAAAAATATATAATGGAACTTTTGGACTACGAAAAACCTTAGAATATAGCTTCGTAGGTCCATGCTGTTTGTAGTAAGCGTTTTCATCGGACTTCTACATTTTTCTGATTGCCAACCAATCCACGAATGATCTAAAAGCGATGAAAATGTTGCTTACAAACGATATGAACCTACGAATGCTTATGATATAGGACCAGCACTTTTGTGGGTTCCAAAAGGCAGTTAATCAGTTTGCTGTATATATCATGCGCTCGCGGCGCAGCTGTTTATTCTGTCCTGGATTTTCTTGCTGTCGAAAATTTTCTGTTTTATTGATAACAAAATACCGAAGTTACTATAAATTTCGGTTCTGCATATGGCCATTTCGACAACTTATGTCTCTTCAGTGCAAATCATATTAAAAAATTGAAAATCCATAATCCAATATATGTATAAAAGCTGATAGAGAACAAATTACCAAGTCAGGTCGAAACAGAAAAGGCAAAACCATCTAATGCATTTTTTCTATGGGATTATGGAATTCCCATGTTTTCATAAAATGTATTTGTGTAAAAGTTTACTAACATATCAACTTACTAATATGATTTTCGTAAGTCCCATGAAATTCCGCATATTTTGGTTATTAACACTAAATAGTAGCTCTCAAAAATGGCGGCACAAGATTTGCAATCATTGGAATTGCAAATTTAAATTGGAATGAGCTTGAAAATGAACCCCGAACATCCTGAAAACGTTTTTTTTTCTTTTTTTCCAACCCCCTGTTTTATCCCGTTTCCATATTGTATAGTAAACAGACGTATAAAACCTAAGGTAGACTTCTACGTACAATACCTCTATCTTGAAAAAGAAAAGAATGAGAAACAAGAGGCTCCCAAGGGCCTGTATCGCTCACCTGGACAATGGGTGATACATATTCTCAAATGAACCTCCGAGTTAAAGAGTTTACTTTTCAAACTTTGTAAGAAACCTTTGTGTTATATAACATTTCATCTTTTTTCTTGGAAAGGCATTGCTTTTGCTGTCTGATTAATTCAAATTTAAGCTGTACACTTACACGCAAGTACCTATTGGCTGTTTGTGGATTAAAACTGAACCGCTTTGATGCCCAATAGCCAATTTTGTATCACTGAATGGAGTAAAAGACAAAAATATAGGCTCACGGACAGCTGGTCCGTTAAATTTGATATGAAACTGACTTTCTCCTTCCGAATTTACACAAGCTAGTTGGCTTCTGTCATGATTTGTAGTCACAATAAAAAACATATTTGTTGGTTCATAAACCCCAATTCCGTGTATAGACATAGCATGGCAATAAACGCCTAGACGAATCCCTTCGATAGAGAAAAACGTAACTTCCTGTCCATTCGACACTGCGATGACCCCGTGGTTGTTGACCTTTATTGAACATTGAGAAACGTTGGCAATTCCAATGCTTGATAAGTCGACAACAGATTTGCATACTTTTCCTGTGTCATCTAAAATATCTACTGACTTACAGGATAAGGCAACAAATCTGCTTAGTGTTCTGTAAAGCGAAATATTCCTATAAACCTGACGTGTTTTTATTATTTCCTGTTTAAATCTCAGTGATCTCAAATCATCGTTACGACAACTGGGCCTGACTTCAATACAATACTTGATCAATCTACCATAAAAATGGGCAACCATTATGTTAACTCTTCCATCGTCCTCGTGAAGCAAAGTGAAACTAAAGGCGTTCGTCAACAGAATATGAGAATTTAACAAGGTTCCTTCTTCACTGATGAAATTCAAATGATTTTGGTCCAAAATCACAAGTGCTGTTGGAGTAATCCACTCAACCCCTTTGATTTTACTAAAAGTATATTGATTTGAATCCTGATTTGAAGTATATCTTTTTGAAACCTGATTAACAGTAGAAAACTTATGTTCAAAACTTTCCAAGTCGAACATGGGCCCATTTTCTCTTGGCAACTGCACATATTGATCATTTACACGTACTGAAATAGGTCTGTTTGAATAGAAATTTCGAGAATTAGTATGGCGGTTTTGTTCACAGACAGAAACCCGACGTAATGTCTGTCTTGAAGGTCGATTTGAAATTGCTGTGGTTCCAGGGTATGGTGGTGGGGGAGTGTTGTCACTGGGTTGTCTGGCGAGTGATGAGCGAATATTATGTTGTCTGGCGGAGGGTGAGTGAGTATTGTGTTGTCTGGCGGATGATGAGTGAGTATCTTGCGGAGCAGTGTTTTCAGCAGCTCGACTGAGTGTTAGTGCATTCAGTGATTCAATATTTATCAACTTCTTATCGATAAGCATGTCTTCGAGCTCAGTATTTATAATGAATCGAAATTCAGTTTTGTCATCCGTACATTGCTTAAGCTCAGTAATCCTTGAATTGTATTCATCCGTATGGGATTTGAAAACATCCAATTCAAAAATGCTCAGGAATGAACTTTCTTCCGAAATATATGTATCCAGTGTTGATGTAAGAAATGAAGACTTTTCTGTAAGGGAATTTAGTAGGGAAGATGAAAATTCCGTATCTTCTTTAATCTTGATTAATTCCTTTTCGGTCAGCTCGTTAAGATGTTGTATGAGATTTTTCTCTTGTTCTGAAAGAAATTCAATAATCTTGGTCTTGAAATCTGAAAAGTATTTACATATTCCCATAGTTTGTTCTTCAAGTTTTGTGCATAGCTCTTTCTTGCTTGAAATCAAGGATTCCTGAATTTCCGACAATCGATCCAATGTTTCGTTCACCGATTTAGCTATTTGCTCCCGTTCATTCTGCTTGACTTTAAAAGCTACAGTATCGGATATGCCTTGCCTTAAACAATCTCGTGTATCGTCATTTTCCTTACATTTTCGACATGCCAATTGTAAAAAATCCTTGTGGTAGAATTCGCAAATTGAATTTGGGTGTATTCGACACGGTGGGCATTTATAAGTTTTGAAAAAATGTAGTCTTTCGTCGAATAATTTACTTGGTTTCAGATGATTTAAGTATTGCTCAATATTTGCTGATGCAATTTCGATTTTGGTTTGGATGCCGCAAACGGGACACGTAATGGTTTCGCGAGAAACTGTTCTGATGCATTTAGCGCAAAAACTGTGCAGACATTTAAGCGTTTTAGGTTGATCACACTCTGAATGGCATATTCCACAAAGACGAAAATATTCTACTAGTGATGCAATTTCCACAGTACGTCCTGATTTAGTCCAGAACGTCAACTTTGGCTCGAAAAAATCGGACATTTTTTCAGCATTTATACCTGTCAATAAAACGAAAGAAGAATTTTAAAGCGAATACTGTAAACTGGCGTAACTGTCCGGTAAGAGTTAGTGCATACTATCTTTTACGATTCATGATATCAAAACGGATATATATAGTGTCAATAGACAACAAACTAGAAACAAATTCCTAAGCATAAAAAGGGGTTACCAAAACATGAAATGTGTGTATGATACACTTTTGACATACGCACAGACAGACTGAAGAGGGTACAGTCATATACTCTCACAACTTCTCGTAACGAAGCATAAAAGGTTACAATCAATAGTAGATGTATGGTACTTAAGGGGATAGACATGTACAAAATTACACGGAGTAGAGAAAATTCACGGACACTCAACTTTATTATTGTTTTCTACCAGGTTAGCCATTTACGTTATTTTGGGTCGAGTGTAGCGAGGGGTAAGAAGACGAAAGTTGGCCAGCCCATAGTGAAACTCGGTTATATTAAAAAGTGCCCGGGAGCGCCAAGGAGAAGTAAAAGGCGTCAGGTGTACATTGATCTGTTAATAATGGTGGTATTTGAATATGGCTTTCTATAGAAGTCTCCTGTGATTCTTTTGTTTGAATGATTTTTTTTCATTTCTCACAAATTTTTTTTTAATTTTTGAAAGGTCTTTATTGCAGTTTACTGCAAATCAACTGCGTGGTCAATCTGGTGAAGCATAATTAAAGTCAGGATTCTACATGTATAATTGCTTGATTAGGGAATAAAAAAATATACCATCACTTTGAGCATACCACAGATGGAAAAGTTTTTATTTTTTCAATGCCGGGTATCTCGTTATTTATTTTCATGTTTCAAGGGTTGTCTTCGTCGAGATCCGCGTTCTCCATTCATATGTGTCATAAAGACATTAAGGAAGTTTTGACGCAAGTTTTGTACTCTTTGTTATTAAATCGGATCTTTCAACCAGTCTTTTATATTTTTATGAACAAAATGAGATACGAATAATGGGGTTCCACAAGAGTCTAAACATTCAATATCATATGGTTGATCCAGACGGTAAAATATCGCTGCAAGTTGAGTGAATAAAACATGGTATCCTTTAAATCGTGGCTATCTAGTGTTCTTAAAATATTTAATGGAAAGCAATGCAATGTTGTGAAAACATTTAGATAGTAGCAAAATTGTTTTGTGGCCCCTCATAGCTGTACCCGTCTCGAGTTGTAACCATTCAACTGGCAAAACTAGAGTGAACATGATCCACGAATTCGCAGGAATTTCTAGCAAAGTATAGATATCACGTTTCCCAGTATATCTACATCATATAATTTGTCATTTCGTTCGGTATATCCTTTTGAAAAAAAAATCCCCGGGCGCTTTTTACCACCCTGGGTGCTTTTTAGTATGACCCGTTAAACTGGAGTCACACTGATATACATTTTTTGTATTGATGACACCTAAAGTTGTCGCTTTATTTCACTGTTTCAATAATTACATGTACCCATAAGCCCTAAACATTACTTCACATCAAAAAGTGTTCTTAGAAATGAAGCCATGGTCGCCTTTTAATCTCTTTTGCAGTCACGTAAATTGGAACAGTACCATGTGACGTTGATGCTCAATTTCTGGAACAAAGGTGCGAGGCTCTTATTACCTCTACCACAACGGAAGATAATCGCACGATGGAGGCGCTATGCATCCCTTTTTCGGATATTGAATATATTTATCATTTTTTACACTTTATGTTTAACGTTATGGAAGAATATACGATTTAGCAATCCTGGAATCGTTGGGATGTCTCCGTGGTAGTTTTCCGCATGCTTGTCCATTGTTCACCTACCTACTCAAATTGACAAGATTTGGGTACTTGCCTGGGACAGTCATGTTTGGGTTAACCAATTCTTAATGCCGAGTCTGCCCTTGAACTTTTAAAAGGACAAGTCTGTGCTTACAATTCCTATACGTAGAAATGACAATAGTTTGATTGCAATTAGATGAAATCAACAAGAGATGAGCTGATAAACTTTATCGGAAACAAAACCGATTCCAGTTGGCCAGGGATCTTTCGGTGTTAAAATGGACACATAGAATGACATACTGTCCGCATGTAACCTAGTCAACATATGTTTGTTCCGCCTAGCAGAAGTTCCTTAGGAAAAATATTATAAACATTGACATAATATTTCTTCCTTTCAGAATTAAGAAAAATAATAATGGTGCATTACACAATACCCTGGCACGTTTCACAAAATTTCAAAGTAAAAAGGGGCATAACTCCAGGACCCTATGTACTGCTGAACCCCAAATTACACTTGATCTGTGTTTTGTGGAAAACAACTTACATACCAAGTTTGAAGAGAGTATGATATTTCATACACAAGTCATCAGTCAGAAATCCTAAAATTCGCAAAATTTCAACGTTTCAAGGGGCATAACTCCAGAAACCCTTAGACCTCTGAATCCAAAATCAAACTTTTCTGAGATTTATGGTAAACAACTCACATACCAGGTTTAAAGACAGTATATTATTTGTTCACAAGTTATCAGTCGGAAACCCTAAAATTCGCAAAATTTTAAAGTTTCAAGGGCATAACTCATGAACTCCTTGGACCTCTGAACCCGAAATCGAACTTGACCTGAGTTTTGTGGTAACCAACTTACATATCAAGTTTGAAGACCCTATGTTATTTTATTCACAAGTTATCAGTCGGAAACCTTCGGGGGACGGACAGACAGACGCACGGACGGACACACGACTGAGGGTATCACATAATACCTCGCAACTACGTGTGGCGGGTATAAAAAGGATTATTGCAAGCGTGACCTATTCGATTTAGAACAAGGTCAGACCTTATACTAGTATATGTCAATATTTTTACCGAGCGATGGCGAGTTATAAGATGAAGACAATTATAAGATCTGGCCATGTTCAAATTCGCACAGAGCCCAATTCTAATAATCAATTTCGATTTTTATATGTACAACAAATGTTTTGAAAGTTCGAAGAGGTTCTCAGAGGACAAAATTGGAATATAAACTAGAAAAACTGTATTAAAAAACAAATGAGTTGACATAAAGAAATCGATATTCGTCAATTTATCTAATATAAAATGCTTATAATATAATATATTCTATCTTTTAAAAAGTATCAAATATAGCTGTTTTTATATCAAAGCGGGTAGAAGTGTGAGCAAGTTCCATTTACTGATTAGAAATATTTAGTTATTTTTGAATCAGATGAATAAACGATATATGTAAGATACAAAGTAGATAAGAGGTGATGTGCATGGAGCATTTCGTTGCTAAGTGAGGGCAAGGTCAATTTCAGCACAGTGTCTTGAAGTCAGTTGTAAGTTTTGATCGATTCATCTACCTAAATGGTTTATTTTGCATATAATATAAAGTAAATGAAATTATTATACATGTACTTCATGTAAATTTCCTGTGTTTTCATTGGTTAAGAAGTATTTGCCAGTTTGTACTAACACATGGAAACAATGTAACCCTCTGCTTACTGATGTGTAAACAATGTTATCCTGTAACATTTTTCATGCATCAGTGAGCAGAGGGTAACATTGTTCATGGTTCATTGATTTTCAATACAAAACATTCAGTATTATAAAATAAATAACATATAGCTGGGAGTATGTCAGAGCAGATTGTTACCCTTCGAAAAAATATGTCAACCTCTGCTTCGCATCGGTTTACATTGTTTTCTCAGGGTAAAAATCTGCTCTGTCATCCTATACAAGCCGAACATTATAGATGATTTGACAGTGTACAATACGCATTTAGAGCTTAGCTTTGTTTACAAAGCAAAAGAAGAGCGACAATTGGGATATAACATGGGCTCTGGGCTCCTGGCTCAAACCATTATTGAACGTGGGACTTCGAGCTCCAACACCAGGCTCCGGGCTCAAACACGAAGGCTTCGCCGGCCTTCAACACAAATGCTCAACGCTCCACATACATGGGCTCAGGGCTCTCAGAGAGCTGTGGAATCAGTGTTATTACCCCGGTGTCATATAAGAACAATTGTATATATATAACTTCAATTCCATTAGGAACAAATGGTGTAACATTTGTTCCGTTTGAACAATATCATCCATCGGAAACAAATATCACACGCTCGGGTTTTTTTTTACTATGACCCTACTTATGGCTTGGTCTATCTTATACTCGGATAGTGAAATCAAGTATAAACATGATTCTATTTATTTACAGAAAGGAAATGTGTTGATGATAGACAACTTTTACTTATGTTATAAATAATACCAAACTCAAAATACGTCATTGTTATTTCGAAAAATGCATGTTGTGAAATACATACCCTGTTTTCAAGGTACCTGAATTTTATATCCTATGCTATTTTTATATTTTTACCTGTTCAGGTATCGATCACAAATAAACTACCCGATATATGACGTATATTTAACTTGAATACAAAATACACAGACATGAATGATATAAATAAATTATTATAGAAATATATCATATTGTGGAGTGATATTTGCCAAAAAATACCGACTGAGAGGCTGGACATATTTCCCGAGTCGTAAATCATGATATATTTCTCTAATTCCACCGAATATCTTTCGCCTTATTGAAGATTTCAACATGTACTTTTAATCAAAATGGTCTAAGATCAGCCCTTAAAAATGTTAGAGGTAGAGGTGCGCCTCATCCGAGATGGCCACCAGTAAAGAATATAGTTCAACATTGAACCCTATGGAAAACGCTTTTTAAATTGTCTTCTCTGAAAAAAACAAACTAGACTACTTACTACCAAATTATAGGTCACAATAGGTCAAAATGGTCATTTGATGGTTACCTTCATAAAGGTGTCTGTGATGTCTGCAACTCATGTAAGATGTCCGCCGGCGGCGAACCTATTTTTCTAACATCGGATACTATGAAAAAGAAATTTTAAGATCTCTGAAGTTACACTATAGCCAATCTTAGTCACAACATGAGTTAGATGTTCATCTTAAAAAATATTCGACTTCATCCAAGATAACCACAACCGAGGCGGACTGTTGTACAAAGAATCCTCTGTATTAAACTATAAATTCTCTTTTCTGACACTTTTTAGCCAGTTGCAACCAAACTTAGTCAAATGATCGTACATATGTAGATGGTCATCTTCAAAAAAAAATGTTTCGCAGACACAAAACTCGCCCAAGATGGCCGCCTGCTGGTAACATAATTAAATCTTCGAACCTATGGAAAATGCAATAAAAATGCATAAGCTAGTTAGGACCAAATTTAGTCACAATTTTCTATAGATGTTAATTATTCAACAAGAAAATCCGGAAGGGGTACATCCCAACCAAGATGGTCGCCAGTTGGCCACATGGTTGAACATTGGGCCTTGGAAAACATCTATTCAAAGATCTTCTCTGAAACTACTAGATTACTTAAAACTAATTATGAGTCTCAATGGTCTCTAGCTTGTTCCCTTCAA
The DNA here is from genome assembly GCA_002080025.1 of Modiolus philippinarum. Classification (NCBI taxonomy): domain Eukaryota; kingdom Metazoa; phylum Mollusca; class Bivalvia; order Mytilida; family Modiolidae; genus Modiolus; species Modiolus philippinarum. Next base: position 36,812 of record MJUU01015637.1, on the reverse strand, counting down.
AAAAGTTGTCCCCTAGATCCCAGATGGTCACCGGATCCTATGAAAAGTTAAAAGATCTCTAAAACCCTAGTCACAATTGTCGTTAAATGAGTCTCTACAAAACAAATGAATCTTCTCAATTAAAAGTGACCGCTAGTGTGAATCATATAGTTCAACATTTGATCCATGAGATAATTCTTCGAAACAGCAAAGCCAATATTGGTACCCAATTTAGTCATAATGGTCAAGTTAGATAGTCCGTTCAATCTAGAGACTCAGAGACTTAGTCTTTACTCACCTAAAAACGTAATGCTAAAGTATAAATCTTTTAGGTATTTCTTTTACTTTCTAATGAGCTAAATGTATACATAGTACAATTGGAGTCAGTTGCGTCTTCACGGATTTGACATTTCCGGTTTTGACCATGCCTGGATTTAACTTATTAATTGTATGACGAACATGCTTACTTTCCGGATCCCCCGAGAGTTCACACTATAAGTGCTTTAGTTCTGAATGTTGTATTTTTATTTCCGTGTTTTGTGGCTGTTTCATGTCTTTGTTTTTCTGTAATCTTGTTTTGCCATATCTCTTACTTCGATTTTTGTAACAATATCCCTTGTCCTTTGTCGGTTGTCGTTGTTTGCTTCATAAGATCAAAATATGTTTTTTTCTCATAAGTTCCAATATTTTCCATGTGTGTACCTCTACTGTCTATTGACCACAATCAATTTGTCACTTATCTGCGCATGCCACACAAAATTATGTGAAAATATGAATTATCAGATTTGAGCAAAATGTGCTTTAGTGACAATTATTTTTGTACTATCTTTTAAAGATAAAACTGTGTACATTAAAGTATAATAAGTCACAGAGGTGTAGGCTGAGACTGCTGAAAATCAACAGTGTCGCTCATAGAAATCCTAACCTGCAAACTGTTCCATAAATTAGTTAGGTTTGAAATAAAGATTGTTGTCTGATTTGAATCATTTGAAATGAGATCGTGTGCACATTTTGGGACTGTATGAGCGATGGAATGAGTTTGTGAGTTTTATTGACTACAAGTTGGAAGGCTTAAATTTTAGTTTAGGCACGCGGACCATTTGATTTTCAGGGGTGCCTGGGATTTTTTGCCAGATTAGTTTTTTCCACTATATACTATGCTGGAAATTTTGGTGAGCCAGGCTTTCTAATGGACAAAGTCAGAGCCAGATTATTTTTTTCAACCCATGTGATGGTCAGAAAATTTTATTTGACAAAAATCGGGGCCAGAAAATTTTTTTTACAAAAAATACCAGCCCCCCCCCTGAAAATCAAATGGTCCGTGCCTTAGGAAATGCATTATATGTATTGTAGTAATTATGTGCTACAAACGTAGGCGCCCTCCTCTGCATGGACCATTTCTGTTTCATTTTCCTTGATGCTATACTTGTTGTTGGGCCGGAACAAAATAAACAACTTTGTTATACGGACCAGCCATGCATCATTCTTGTAAAGGTTGAATTTGTAACAGTGGTTTCAGAGGAGATAAAGTCGGAAAATATTTCCCCTTACGGCACAATTCTGCGCTGTGGGTCATACATCTGTCATTCTTGTCAGATTGATATGACCAAAATGACTGAGCAATCGTGAAAACAACATTCCATGTTTCTTTTTAGTACATTTTAATGAAATCCTCTTCAGCAGTTTCAGACCAGATGATGAAATTATGCTTTTCTCATAAGGTCCGATGCTAAAATATGAACGACGTTGGTGGCCTTGTTTTCGTCATATCCAAATGCATTTTTGTAAGGCCCTGTCACAACTATAACGTTCTAGCCAACGTGTGCCGACGTTCGATAATTTTTATAAGAACGTAACCACACGCTGAAGAAATTGAAGAAATTCTCTTGTTGAACGCATTCATAGCGTCTGGCTTACGGCCTACAACGTACGGAAAACTTATCCATAACTTGTACGCAACGCTTACAAAATGTGTAACAGCGTATGACAACGTTGCAAAGGCGTTTTACTAGCGTGCTTGACGTATACCGAACGCATCAACAACGGTCTTCTGGCATTCATAGGGCGTCTGTATAGCGTTTTGAGCGTTCTTTGTTAGATCAGACTGAAATTCTTCATCTCAATGACATTTGCAAATGCAGAAATGGATAGAAATGCGACCAAAAATACGACAGATTTGCAGGAGGGATAGGTCCCTCAAAAATAAAAAGAAATATTTTCAAAACATTATGTCCGTATGATACTGAAATAAATCAGCTATTTACATTACTTTGGAATTTTGTCTTGCTCTTTAACCATTATTTTTATAATAAAACATCGGCTAGTATGTTACTCCTTAGTTACAAGGACGTCCGGTTTGCGTTCTCTTCACGTTTAAAATAACTTTCGAGAAACTACTACATATCGCACACATTGCGTGCATAACGAACCTCTAGCGTTCGTCTAAAGTCTGCATAACTTATCAACAACACGTTGGCGGACGTCGTGAAATTTTGAGCATGTTCAAATTTCCCGGCGCACCCAACGTTCAACAACGCACGCCAACGTGTGTCGACGTGTTTGTAACGTGTTACAAGCGTGCTCCTAACTTATATAACGCACACCAGCGTGTACGAAAATATTCTCACACGCTGGGCACACGTTGTGCTGTGCGTTGTAGTGTGACAGGGCCATTTAAAGGACTCCAGTACAGTTTTATGACATTTGCCGCAAAGTTTTCAGGAATGATAAAAAATTAATTTTACCTTGATGCTGAATGCTTTACTATTTAAATAGGGATAAATGGCAGGTATGCCTTATCGAGATGGTCGCCATTTTATGTCCCTTTATTTAAATAATCAAAGATTTACATACTTTGAAATACTGAAACTATAACATGTATAAGAGAAGTGTAGCTTATTCACAACGGTTCTAAGATGATCCCCTTAAAAAGTGTCCGGAAGGTACAAAAATCTTCCAAGATGTCCATCAACAGGTAACATGGTTTAACAATTGTCCAGGAGCTATGTTAAACGCAATACGATTTTTTTTTCTCAAACTCATAAGCATACAATAAGCAGGTCATGCCTACCCTTCCAAAACACTCGGTAAGAGAGGGGTTTGTTTTGGTTAACACTGCTAGTTTTTCTTTTTAATCCATTTGTTTCAGGCATTAGTGTTGTTGATTTCTTGAAATATTTATTATTTAAGATGACTTTATAATAATTTCGACAGTTTTACTGTAACAAAATGCCCCTACACACACGTATCACTAATTAGGTTATGAACTGATATCATTCCATTACCATGTCCAACTGCTAGTTTCACATTTGCATGGGGTGAAAATGATAGAACCAAAGGACTTGCTTCAGACCGTCTTTTAAAATTCATAACATACAGGCGTTTTCCTTGAGAGTCGACACAAGCTAATTGTCCTCGATGTGAACTCGTCATTGCAACATAAAACAGATTTTTAGGTTCAAACATTCCAAGTCCATTTATTGTCATGCTGTCTCCTTGAAATCTTCCAGTTTGAATGCCATCCATCGACACTAATACAACATGCATTGAATTTGACACAGCTATAACACCATGATTATTAACCCGTATAGAAAATAGACTGGAGGAATATGTAAAGCCAGACCTATTGAATCGGATTTTCTTTAGATCAGCAACAGAGTAGTCTACCCTTCCAGTTTCATCTAATATGTCAATCGAGGTCTCTGATAAGGCCACAAATTTACGTCTTTTTGCGTAAAATGTGACGCATCTGTAAGAACCACGTGTTCTAATTACTTCCGGTTTAAACCTGACAGTTTTTAAATGATTGTTGGAACAAGCTGGACTTACTTCTATACAGTACTTTATGAATTTTCCGCTATGTGTTGCTATAACGCTCATCATACCGTTCCCATCATCAACAAGAGTAAAGTTGTACGCTTGATTCGTAAGAACATGGCAACTTAACAAAGCTCCGTCATCACTTACTATTTTCAACGACTTATTTTTCTTATCTAGAATAATCAGTGCTGTTGGTGTGAGCCATTCAACTTCTGTTATTTCTGGAGAGTTGTGATCAGATTCATACGCTATAGAGAAGGACTTACTATTGTGTTTTAGGTCAAATACAGGTCCATTAATGTCTGCGTCTGAGTAATATTGTGTCTGGACAGATTGGTTTTGTTCATTTATGTGCAAAGGTCTGTTGATGGCCATTGGTAATGTCGTCCCACCAGTGGGTAAACGGTTGGGATTTATTTGTCTGTGTCCAACTGATAACTGACGGATAATTCCTCTCACTGGACGATCGACACTGCAAGGTGGTCCAGGATACGGCGGAGGAGGTACATCCGGTTCCACCTGGTTGCCATAGTCAGATCTTGATATTGACGACAAGTCTTGACGATGGCTTGTATAAACTTCTGCTTGGTTCTGTCCAGTGTCTTCTCCAAATGAAGTCGCCCTTGCACTTGATAAATGAGCATCAGAGGGTACAGACGATACTTCTGTCAAATTTGTATGTCGCCTGTCGTCTCCATTGCAATGGCTGACTACTTGTTCTTCACTATTTGAGGAAGACTCATGAGGGCCACGAGTGGTTCGATGGGCACGAGTTTGTGAGTTAAGTGACTCAATAGAGATCAGTGAGCTCTGAGTTAGCATGTCCTCGAGTTCAGTATTTATAATAAATCGATATTCTGTTTCGTTTCCAACAGAGAGATCAAGGTCATTTGCTTTCGATGCATACTCATTTACGTGATTTTTAAAAATATCTGTCGCTAGTATGCTTGAGACCATATCTTTATCTGTAGAATTTGACTGTGAAGATCTAGTAAAGTATGAAAACTTTTCAATGAGTGAATTAGAAAGAGATGAACATAGTTTTGTATTTTCTTCAACTTGCACAGATTCTTTTGCTGTCAACTCTTTCAGGCGTTCAAGGACGTTCTTCTCCTGAACTGTGAGAAATGACATTACCGCCCTTTTCAGATCAGAGTAGTATTTGGATATTCCTGCAATATTTTCTTCATTTTTTGCTTCCATATAATGTTCGTGGGAGGCTAAAGATTCAAGTACTGACGATAACTTAATTTCCGTCTCGCCATAAATTTTCGCCAGTAACTTACATTGATTATTTTTTATTTGAATCATAATGTCATCTGACAAGTCAGAATTTACATCCAGTCCAGAATCTCTGCATTTTTCGCACGCCAATCCAGATAAGTCTTTGAAATAAAAATTACAACTGTATTCAGGGTGATCTCGACATGGAATTCGTTTCTGTTCTTTGAACTGACATAACCTGTCATCAAATAAAGCACTTGTTTTTAAATTTTCCAAAAATTCAACAACTTCAAATGACTGGTCTTGCAATTTTGTTGAAACTTTACACAAAGGACAGAGCACATCATCATTAGATATTCTGCTTATACACTCCGAACAAAAACTGTGGAGACATTTCAGTGTTTTAGGTTGATTACATCTTGATTTGCATATTGGACAAGCACAAAAAGACGCTAAAACAGTACTGATATCAGGTGAGCCAAAGTCCAAATCTGTATGTCGAACATGTGGATATTCAGGCTCGAACATGTACATCTTATTGGGGTTATCTGAAATAATGAGGAAAAAAACATTAACATAAAGAGTTTGATTAATTTAGTTTTGAAAAGAAGTATGGCCACTTAGCCGTGAATTTTGTTCCTATGTTTGGTCATTTTCGAAATATGCTTAAATGATCTTAAATGTTGTCGAAAATCGTGTAATATGGTCTCTGGTACGTGTACTCCCTGCATGGAAAAGAATTAATATATGTAATACTTGTATGTCTTCTTACATATTAGCAGTCGAACATTGCCGTAAATTAGCATTTTATGTCAATTTGAGCCTTTTCACAGTGTTTGTTAAGATAATAATACCCGAAAGACATCAAGAAGCAAACGCGTTTTTGCGAGTGTATAAAACATCTGCCCTTCCAAATGGCATGCAGTAAGTTTAGTTTGGTTTTGGAGGTTATATACAACGAATTTTAACAAAAACGTACAAAATTTGTCAAAATCTGTCAAAATAGCATTCAAGTGGCAAGTTCGATGGATGAATCTTTTATCTAAAAGTATGAAGATGCATTTGAATTCATTTTACAATGATAGTGTACATAACAAATGACTTGTTAAAGAATTTTTGGAGAGTATTTAGTCCATTCGGAAAATTGGTATGTTGAATGAAATAAATTCACGAGAAAGTGGCAATACCTCTTTTAAACAGCCTCTGGAAGGTATCTAAAGACTTGCTAAATGTCTGGGATTCATATCTGCATACAAATGGACTGAATAACTGGTCATAAACAGAAAAAATGAGATCACTTACGGTTAATATGTAGTCGATAAAGCTCTTCTTAAAACCCTTCTCACTCCGAGGGCTTGCCCGGGAGATAAGTAATGGTTTCATCTTATTCATATTTAAGTGCTAAATATTGTCAACATTATCCGTATCGCTCTTAAAAGTTGTAATGAATTACAAAATAAAAACAAGATGTGTTTTGTGAAACACTTATGCCCCCGAGTAGAAGCTAAGAAGAAACTTTTAGTACATTGAACAATTATTAATGTTCATCTGACAAATTAATAAGTAGTAATAAATTTTGATTTCAAATGAAAAGTTAATTCACAACATGATGATTGTAATTGGATATAAACACGGAAGTCACCCAAAAGACCCCCTCGAATCATTATCCAAACATTATTAAGAAAACAATTTCACCCCCCCCCCCGTTTTTGATACATTCATAATTAACTTATTGTTTTTCTGTCTATCAGTGTTATCAGTAATCTGATCATTTGATTGTAATGGATTATTTTCATAAACTGTATCAATACTGGTTCTCCCAAAAAAGGGAGAAATATATAGAGAAATATATAGAAGATATGAACTACATCCTTTTTTTTTAGTAACATCCATCGTCTCTGATATATATGTATATATATTAATACCTATAAAAAGAAATTGAGAAATAATATGAAATAGAGTACACATAATTTAGGGCAATTAATTAAATACACCTGTGAATTATAAAACACTTGTCTCTTATCATTCAAAGGATGTACAAAATGCTTAAGTTTTAAATGAGGAAAATGAGTTGGATATTAATTTAAAATATCTTTTTTAAAATACAAATTCTATTGACATCAAAAAACACTTTCTCATAAATGAGTTGAATGTCTCTATATTCTTCTTATAAATTTAATTTTTCTGATGAAATTTTACAGGATAGTCACATGTCAAGGTCAAGGTCACGAGGTCAAATATTTTCCGGTACCAACTGAAAGGTCTTCCCACGAGGAATACACATGCAAAATATGAAAGTCCTATCACTAACCATTCAAAAGATATACTCAATGCTAAAGTTTTTATGCAGTTGATCACAGACCAAGGTCAAGGTAACAAAGTCAAATATTCTGGTACCAATTAAAAGGCCTTGCCACAAGGAATGCACATGCAAAATATGAAAACTATATCACTTACCAAAAAAAAATATGCCCAATGTTAAAGTTTATTTATTTTTTTTCAAAAAGTCCATCACATGCCAAGGTCAAGGTCATGAGGACCAAAATTTTGGTATCGTTTGAAAGGTCTTGCCACAAGGAATACACATGCAAAATATGAAAGCCCTGCCACTTACCATTCAAAAGATAAACCCAATGTTAAAGTTTTTTTGAGGACAAACAGACAAACAGATAAACAGACAAACAGACAGACAGACCAAAAACTATATGCCCCCCGAATCTTCGATTCACGGGGGCATAAAAATACCGAAGTTACTGTGAATTTACTTTGCACATGGCCATTTCGACAACTTATGTCTCTTCAGTGCAGATCAAATGAGAACATTTGGAATGCCATAAACCGAAATATGTCAAAACTTTTTTGCTGAGAGAACAAACTATGAGCGGAATCTGAAGAGAGAAGCAGCTAAGGACAAAGCTTCTTAGTTTTAAACAAACTCTCTTAGACTGAGATATTGCAAGTTTCAAAATAAAATCGGTTTTTGGGCCAGCACTGAAGTACTGGCTAATGGGTTGGTGAATACTCTCCGGGACTAACAGTCAACAAGCAGTGGCATCGGCTGGTCAAAGCTAATACTGAAGAAAACAACCCATTATCTAGTCTAAAAACCGAAAAGTATAGATATAGGTCAACTCGCTATATATATACTGATGTAAGCTCATAAATAGAGGTAAAGAAGCAGACATTTTCATGCCTAAAGCCATTGATGTAGCGTTTCTACGGAAAATGCTAATTTTTTTCATTTGGAACATTGCACAGTCGCAACCAACTTGGTACTTTGCTACTTTGAATTATCCCTTTTATTGTTAATGAATGTGATATCCCTGTTGCCAACCAAGACGGTCCAACAGCAGAACATACTTTTACGTGCGAGCGAGACCCTATGGAAAATACATTACAACTTATCCCAGCATATCCAGGAACACTTGTTCAGTGGAACCAAATATATGTGTGGAGTGGGCATTTAGTATTCTAATATGACGCTTTTCCTTCGCTTTGCTCTAAATCCAATAGAACACGTATTTCTTTTGCTATATATTTTTGTGCAAAATAATTTTTTTTTCATAGATGAATCACTCCAAACGACGCATCCACGTGACCGCATATAATTATAGGTTTCATTATGAGTGAGGCTTGTAAATCGCTTGTTATCAAATCGAGCTATTTAATTACACAATAATAATTAACGAGCTTCAGCGAGTTAATTATTATTTGTAATTAAATAGCGAGATTTGATAACAAGCGATATACAAGCCTCAAGAGTTGTGAAACCTATTTCTCTTGTGATAAAATTCATCTGTAAACCATTCTGTCGTGTTCTCCCAATTTTGTTAAGTTGGGAAAATTTAGTTTGTTGAGTTTGTGAATACATTAAAGATTGATTTTGTACTTTAAACTTATCCTTATAATGAATGTAAAGTCTAACAATAAAATTTCCCCGTATATGAGGTAGAAACTATAAACAACGATTAGTGTTGTAGATGTAGGAACTATGTTGCATTATACGCACATGTACACAACAATCAATAGCAATGACAAGTACATGATTTCTCGCTGGTGACAAACCTGGGTGGAAGCTCGGTTGAATTTTAATTACAGTTTTTAACAAGATTACAGTAATAAAATTAATTTCTGCTTGTCAGTTGAGTGAAAATGTTACGAATTATTTTTATTAAATGTAGGTGTAAATTTCTCTGTAGCTGTGGTAACTGATTCTGATGTCAATTTCCATGCGTCAATGATCCCAATACACATTACATCATAACACCAACACAGAACACAGGAAGGAAACTTATCATTAACAATAAAATAATATATTTCAAGTGGCCAAAATATATTCAACTGTTTTGGGAGAATGAATTAATAGGTGTGTACACACGAAGCTCATTTTTTTTCATTTCTTCTTCTTTCCAATGAAATAAAAAAAAAATAATGCAGACGACATAATGCAATGAGCACGGAATTGCCATGACGTTGGATTGACCTGATTTGTGACCTCTAGAACAACCAATGAAAATACGGCTGAAAAGTTATCCAATCGTAAGTTATCACTAAGTGATACGAAAAATTATCTTATCGTGTAAGAAATAGATATTGCTGTCACATCATAAGAGAATAATGATTACAATTGAATTGAAGACTCAGAACTAAATACCTAGCAACAAGTGTCTTCTTTTTTGAAATCTTATCTTTGTTTAATATACTACAGTTTAATTACAAAATTTTTAATTGTTAATTACAATAAAATTATATTTTTTACGTTTTTTTATTTTCATACAATTTTTAAATCAGTAAATGGAACCAGCTTCTATGGTTTTATGCAAATTAGAACATGATCAGACTTTATCATGCTTATATATGTCTTCATTTGATACCTCGCTATCGCTCGGAATACTGAAATATTGACAAATTTAAGATCTGACCATGTTCTAATTTGTATAGAGCACGCTTGCACTAATCTATTTCTTAATTAAACAGATGACCAAAACCGTCAAACAATGCTGATGGTCCCCTTAATATAACCAATCTATGGGAAATTCTGTTTATGGCAAGCGAAATTAACCAAAATGCAGTTTCACTGTCTGTAAAGCTAGGTTTCCTGACAGGAAACCAGACTAAACTCGAATGTGAGTTTCCTCTTCGAAATAAATATATTGCTCAGCATCCAATAAGTTTCTGAAGCTAAACCCAAGTTTCCTCAAGCAACTGTTGGTTTTCCTCACCGAAACCGGGTTTCGATCTGAGAAATTAGGTTTTGGTCAGAGAAACCTGGTTTTCATGCTAGGATACTCGACTTTCCAGTCACAAAGGGTAGTTTTCTTAGTATTTGCAGGAAACAAAACCAGGTTTCTGTAGAGCGAAACCCGGTTTCGGTGAGGAAAACCTAAATTTGCTAAAGAAAATTTGGATTTAGCTTCAGAAACCCATTGCATACTGAGCATTGTATGAAATTCTGAGAGGAAACTCACATTTGCAGTACTAAAGTCGTGTTTAGTCCAGAAAACTTAGCTTTAAAGACAGCAAAACTTTTGCTAACCAAAATCGGGTTTCTCTGCATTTTGGTAAATTTCGCTTGGTCATTTCTTTTTGATTTTTTTCACTTGAAGCTGACCATTTTGTTTTGGGTCGTTTTAACCTGGATATGGTATGTTGTCCCATTTCCTTTCTTTTTCATATCGTTAAAATCACATTTGCTTAATGTAAGGAAAAAGGGCACCTGTAAGCTTATTACTAATTCGACCTACTGTTTACTATTGCGACTTACCGAGCTTTAATATATTGCCCTGATGTCAGAAATTTAGGACAGTATTATACCTACAACTATTTATTTTAAATACACCTTTAATCTTCGTATGACATTCTTGTAGTTTATAACTTTATGTATACTGATCTATACTAGTGTGAGTAGTAAATATATATTAATGTAAACTCGTACAATGAAGCGCACCCTACCACCTCCCCCGCCCTTGAGCATAACGTTCCCAAGTAAAGGCCAGAAATACCCACCTACATTTAGTTCCCCTCATATGTCAAACAATACAAGAATGAATACTCACAGTCTCAGTGTAAGAAATTGAAGAAATTCCACCATATAATTCATGTGTACACACGTACAAATACAATCGTGGATGTAATATACTACAGCCGCATAGTTACATGATTGATTTCCTATATTTAATAAACGGGATGATTATTAGGTGAATTAAGAGATACATAATTCATATTTTAATAAACAAGACAAATGCAATGATAAAAAATAACAATTTTTCTGGCGGGAAGGTTCACTGAAGAAAATTTTAGCGAACAAAGGATCAGACTGTATAAAATTATTCTCCTCCAGATGCCAATCAAAAAGTTTCTATTTTTATCATTATAAATTTTTGATTATTTTGTTTTTTATGCTTTTTTTGTTTTTATCATTATCAATGAATGTTCCAAGCGTAAAAAAATTGGGTTTTGAATAATTTCTGATATTTTCATAAATTGCATTTTGTTAATAAGGCACTGTGTATTTAAGGCATACAAAAAGAAAGAAAGTCACATGCCACATAAGCGTATGTGAAATCTATCATGTAAAAATCAGCTATGTTGGTTAAAATGATCAGGAAAATTCGTGAATTTTATAAACTAAATTTTAATAACATCAGATACAATTTTTTACAGTTTGGTAAATTATTAGATAATATATACTTGCCTTCGATTTGCATGAAAATAATTAGGGTCACCGAAAATATTTTTAATGGCGGAAAATTGTTTTTTCCGCTTATTATATCTATACAAACTTCTCCCCTTAATAACAGAAGTTTGCTGAAAGGTTGAAAATATTTTGCATGGTTACCAAATAGAAGTGGCTTATTGCATATTTGATCAAAATTAAAAACTTTCACATATTATAGCTGCGATCGATGTTGCTCAACATTTTTATTCTTTCTTATAAACCTGGTGCTTTCAGCTGGATAACCCTGAGCATCGCCCAAGTTGGCACTCCATGGCGGGTGGGGAGCAAGGGAGTGACCTTGATATAATTTTTGTCAAGAATACCGCTTAAGTGGGGCCTTCTTGATCTCACTTGAGAGGGTGAAAGTTGAAGACCTTCAGGCGACATCAAGATGTAGACAGGGATAAAAGCCCTATCCTTGATAAACTGGATTTTTCTATGTATCGTGTGCGTTTTTGTTACATGTACATTCACTTCACATCCTTTCATTTTTCCTATAGTCAATTAAATGTTTTTGTCAGATGCTCAAAAATGATGCCAAGTTTACTCCCCCCTAATTATCTGACAAAACAACAGGAAGACAACTTAAGTCCAACACAGATATCAAAGCATCCCGTGTTTGAATTTTACTCAAAAAAGCAAACCCAAGATGGTCTGAACGAAAAGATTAGCTCAATTATTTCTCTCAGCACTTATAATATCCGACTGTGCGAAGGATTATAGACATTTAGTTGTTCCTTTATGATGGTGTGATAGGAGCAAAATTCAAAATCGCAACTAAATATAATAACTTCTTAATATGAATGTTTTTCCATAGCTAGGATATATTGTTCAGTTCTACTCGAACTGTTTTCATGCGATTTTCACGGCAACTGCCATTCGACCCCTTTCAAATTTATTGAATGAAATCAATTAAAAATTAAATAAAATCAATCCTTTATGACAGTTAAACAAATAATAGGGTCCTTTGTTAAACTATATTCCCTGGTGGTAGCAATTTTGGATGAGGTACGAACATACAAATGATAAAACTTTTGAGAGATTGGCAAGGATCATTGTAACCAAGTTTGGTTCCAATTGCTCTGTGGTTTCAGATGAGAGAATCTTTGAATACATTTTCTATAGGGTCCCATGTTGAACTATGTTCCCATCTGGCGGCCATCTTGGATGAGGTAAGAATATAAAAATCAAAAACTTTGAAGGGGAATACCAGAGAAATTTTGTAACCAAGTTTGATTCCAATAGGCTCAGTTGTTTCTGGGACTAATATATAACTAATATATTAGTCCCAGGTTGTTTAAGAGAAGACCTCTGGACGGAAGATAGATGGATAGATGACGCGACGGACGATTAACACGAAGTGATGGCCAAAGCTCACCCTAACTATAGCCTGGTGAGCTGAAAAGGCATTATATACTTCAGCACTAGCACCAAATATTATTGAGACATGACACGTTCTGCATGTTATCAAAGGCATGTTCTGTTCAATATGCGGAAACTGCAGTTTGAGTTTAAGCATTGTCTGCTCTGTAGGCGACAACCATTACATAGATGGAAAACTCGGGAAGAGCGGGTATTATTCAAATGAGGCCCTGTGCTAATATGCTTGTCCGCGAATCCACTCAGTGACGTCACAAATTCATTTTTTTTTATTGGCAAAATTGTATTTTCACGATAAAATGCATTGTACATGTATAGTGATGGAACATAATTTTATTTTTTAAATAACTTTTTACATACTAGTCCGATTTTGGATCTGTAAAATGGCTTATAAACCTCGTGTATGGCACGCCAAATGCTATCTTATCTGAATTTTTGTGGTTTTGGCGCACATTATCAGACATGTATTATCATGTTTCCTCATTACCTCCTGTTAAGTACTTTTAAATATTATATACATAGGTCTCTATGCAATCTATATGGTAATGATGTTTTTTCTCAAGATAACATAGCATTATCTGTTAATTCAGTTTTTTCTGCATTTTTGTGGTTTTGGCGTGCTAGTAAATGTATTATCTGTTTTCTAATATCAACCAATCAGACGTAATATCTGTGGGAAACTGTATTATGTGATTTATGTTGAAATCAATCAGATGTAGATAGATAAATTTCAATAACTTATTTAATTCGATCTTTTTAGATCAAATTATCTTTTCTGAAAAACTATGTAATAATTTCAGAATTGTAACATAATTTCTTTTCTTTTTCTTATCCATTTGCTATTTGTGACGAATTTTGTAATATTGTGTGTATATATTATTCTGTATTTTCTCTTTGTCGTTGTAAAATTAGTTTATGTGAATAAAGTCTCGTCAATGTATATTAAAAATTACAATAACACAATATATCATCGTTAAACTTACCTGTTTTGACATTCACTTATGTGTGATCGTCGCATGAATGTATATTCTATGAAATATACATGCGAAATATACATGCAAGTATGACCTCCACGCAGAATTGAATACATGTAATTGTTTTTTAATAAATGTTTGCATAAAAACATTACTTAAATGGATCATGAAAATAAATAAGTAATTGTCTGATTGAATCTGAAGTGTTAATTTGAGATATATAATATATAATATATATTCTTATTTTTTTTTTTGTCTTTATCGTTTGTATGGAATGTGTATCTGTATGAGGCAGTCTTTTTGTTTGCACGTTTTGTGTTTATTTATCAAGATTACGTTGTTATTTATTTTTATAATATCAGAAGTTTAAGAGCTCTTGTGCGCTCATGTTTGCTTGTTAATTTGTACAAGCTATGACTTTAAAAATACCACTTACTTACTTACTGGATGTTTAATTCATTGAAATGGGGGGGGGGGGGTATGGAAGTTTTTCAAACTTTTGTCTATTTCTTGCAGGATCTAAGCAAAGTCTGTTTTTAAATAGTAGTTTTACCATGCTAACTTTAATTAAACCTTAATTATTTATTTATCTATTATTCAAGGACGTCCGAGACCAGGAAGAACACTCGGATGAAAATAAGTGAGAATGTTAACAGTGATAATGAATCTATGAAATTAATAAAATATATATTAAAAAATCAAGTGTACACTTTTCACATTTTTAAAGCTTTTGGTTGCTAGTAGTCAAGGAATCGTTTTCTTAGCGATTGAAATTGCATGTAACAGATTAAGACAGATGTTCTTCAATGGGCACAATAAATTATTACATAAGGATCAGACATCTATCATAAGAAAGTTCATTACCTGTTAACAGATAAGCAAGTTCATTACCAGTTATGATGAGCAATTTCATTACCTATTACTTCCAGGAAAGAATGTTTTATCTCTTTATTGCATAGAGACCTATGTTAACTTTTTTTTCAGGAGTTAATGATATTTTATCTGCGCCAAAACCACAAAAATACAGATAAGATAGCATTACCTGAGATAATGCTATTTTATCTCATTTTTGTGGCCTTGGCGTGCCATACTCGTGATTTATATATTTTTTCTACCGATATACTTTTTGTAAATTTCCTCTGAATAATTTGAAATGTGTATTCAAAATATGTGGAAATTGTGAAAATTTGAATGCTATACCAAATATGTGGAAATGTGAAAATTTGAATGCTATACAAATACGTCAATTAGATCAAATAAAAATAATAAAAGACGGAAAATTTGTATATCCTGATACAAGTATATTGTCCAGTGCTGTTTACTATATAAAGCGGTCTGTAGAACTGCGAAAATGAGGTCCAAATTGGCCAATTTTACTTCTCTTCTCTTATTCGCCGTGACGTCACAACCTCGAAATTTTTACCTGTGGAGCCTTTTGGCTGGCAAGAAATATTCTTATTATATCTTGTTAACATTTTGTGATTTATTGTATGTCATATGGGAATAGAGATGCATAGGACAGCCTATCACTAGCCAGATACCTGATCTGATGCTCTAGAACAATAAGAATAGTTTGCTCAGTACTGTTCAGCTGTAGTTTCAAATAGAATCTTTACTTTCACAAATAGGAAAGACATTGTTTATCCTTATGAACCACACATTCTATTCTATTAGCATCGATTGATCTTGATCTTCTTGACTGGGTCAAAAGTGATGTTGTACCTGATTCATTAAAAGATGACAAAATGCTACATGGTGCATGAATGTATAAAATATTTCGTCTCGCCTCTGATAGAAGGGAAGCATTCTTTTACATACCAGGGCGGCACTGCTCACGCTAATTATTAAATATTACTATTGTGTAACACACAACTTTTCATTCTTCTTCTGACGAAACCAAACCAACGTCTCCCCCGTACGCGGTATCCCTACCCCTGAAACTAAATATTATCTGCTACTAATAAAATGAGGCATGGTCTTCTCCCTTCAGAGAGACTGATTATCTCCTTATACCAAACCTTTTTTTTCCCTCATTTGGCATAGTCAGGGTAAGCCGTTTTGCCAGCACTTTGCACCCTTTGTCCATCTGTTCATCTGTTATTATCGTTTCATCCCACCAGAAACCAACAAGTCTTGTTCACTATAAACCTTGGAAAATTCTTCAAATACAGTGTCTGGCCTGGCATGTCTGCAATTTATCCGAGATGCCTACAAGACGAGGGAACATAGTTTAACATTTGTCCCTATGAAAAACCACTGATCACAATAGTTTTTGGTTGGTCTCCTTTGAAATTAATGTCGGTCATTTTTACATCAAATCCAAGATGGCCATCAGCGGGAAACATAGTTTAACATTGGATCATACAGGAAAAATCCTTCAAATATCTCCCCGGATAGTGCTGGACCAGTTGGAACCAAGCTTGGTGATAGCAGCAGCAATCATTGGGAGGTTGTCTTTATTAAAAGCCGGCATGTCCAAATATGTTCCATATTAAACAAAGTCGCTAACATAGTCTCACATTTGCCCCTATGGGAAAACATTCAAACATCTCCTAAAAAACTACTGAATTAATTGGAATCAAACTTGATGACAATGGTCCATAAATTGTCCACTTCAAAACAAGGTTCTGGTATGTCAACATTTTATGCAAGATGGAATTTAATTTCACATTGGACAATATGGGAACACCTCCAAAGATCTCTGAAACTAAAGTACTAGTTGGAAACAAAAATTGTAACAAGAGTCTTTTTACATCATTGAGCCTTTAAAAATAATACACATCATGTCTGCATTTTGTCCAAGATGACTGTCAGTGGGATACTAGTACATAGTATAACGATATAGTAGGGTGTCCAATGTCCAAAAAGACGCTTAGTTAGCAAGTTTGGGTAACGGAATAACACATGACTAATTTTTGTTTTAAAGCTTGGATAGTTATTAAATTTTATATTTTTCATTGTCGTAGAAAGTTTCCGTGGTCATGATTTCTGTAATTTCTCATTTTTAAGGGGTACCCTATAGCACAATTCTTAGATATGGTATCTTTACATTTACAGAAATTAGAGTCTCCGATATCCAGATAAAAAGCTATTTTTGTGAAAGTCAAGACCGAAATTTTGTTTTACTAGCTAGAATGTAACTTATTATCCATTGAATTTTAAAATTATGGAATAAAAAGGGTCATGAATTTAAGACATTTTTGTTGAAAACGAAATTACTTACCTGAATTTTCGAAATATTTTAATTTAAACGGAAACACGAATATCATCTGTACATATGTGCCAAAAATCATGGGTGTCATGTCGGCCATTACAGAGAAATCAAAATATAAAAGCATTAAATTTGCGTAAAAATCTCAAAATTTTATGTGAATCTGGAATTTTTATAGCTTGATAAATCTGTTAACGTACGAAGCGCGACAACTCTAATCTATATGAAGGTAGAATAACATGGATCTGTTGGAGATTTTGAAATTGGTCGAATTTCGGATTTTCATGTGCTTATTAATGTTTTTACATTTAAATTGAGATTTCGCTATCCATGTAGATGACGCAACAGGGTTTTGGTCAAGTTTTATTGGTTTTGTTAGGTTTTATGGTAGTGCGTATTTTTCATGGAAATTTACTAAAGTAATACCAAGACTGACAAAAATATGTTTTATTTTGTCCAGATTTTATTCAATTTTGAAGAGGTAAGTCTTAAAAATTTAATTCAAGGTTTCCTTTAAACAAAGGTTCAACAAAAACTTAGAAAATACTATTCATATTAATTGAAAGCGTCCTTTATATATTTCAGGTGCAAATATTTAAAATTGTACATCTCAAAATCAAATGGTAACCGTAATACTTTTTTAGTGAAGATAAATGACAAATCATTATAAAAGATAAGTCAACGAAATGTCTGGATAAAATTAATATTATTTTTTGAAAATTTCGTGAGGGGTTTGTTGGTAAAATGAAGACAACTTTTAGTTCCGTTAGATTTTTCTTGATTTTAGGAAATGACCTTTAACCCCATTTTAAATAAAATGTAACCAAATTTGATCTCTACGACATTGTTATTTCGATGCGCCATGGTCTCCTCTTTCCAAAAATGTATAATGCAGGTGTGTGTGATTCCCTTAACCCAAATTCGAAAAAGAAATCGTCTCTTGTGTACCCTACTATTAGACCCAGTAGGATATCTTCTACCCTGAAACTACTTTGACAGTTGGAAGCAAACGTGATCACAATAGTCCTTTGGCTGTCCTCTTTAATAACAGAGTTGATCAGGTTCACCTCATATCCGTGCAGGCTACCAGCATAACTCATAATTTTCACATTGGACCCTTTATTGAAACTTTCAAAGATCTTGTAATCTGAAACCATTAAGTAGTTTGAACCCGACTTCATGACAATACTCCTTGGATGGCTCCTCTAAAAATTGTTTCTTTTGAATCAACATTGGTTAAGATTTAGAAGTGGGGTAGCTGTGAATTAGTTGGGAAATGTTTATTGGTGGCATCCACAGTCATGCCTTAGGTGAGTCCAAGCTCCTCTTGTTGAAGTCTTACAATCTTTTAAAGTAAGTATTGGGTTTTAGCACCTTGTTCAGATTTCAAGTTTTGTCGGAAATGGTATGAAATACGGGCAACATAGACCTGGGACTAGTCTAAGTAAATATATTAGTCCCAGCATAGACTAAATACTTTTTACCTCATCTGGCTATGACAATTATAAGTTCTGTCTGATCTTTGTATCTTTACTAAGTTTGTGATAATTTTTCATTCAAAGTTCTCTTCTTCATATTAACTGGAACCAATAGTACGTTGGTGGGCCCTTTTAAAAATTTTGCCCAGCAAGTCTGCATCTCATCTTGGATCACCTCCAGCAGTGACCATAGCTGAAAATTCAATCCTAAACGAAACCCTTAAAAGAACTCTGAAACTACTTGGCCATTTTAGAACCAAACTGTCATGATGGTCTATATAGATGGTCCTTAAAAAGGTCTATAGATGGTCTTTAAAAAGAACTATAGATAGTCTTTCAAAAAAGGTATATAGATGTTCTTTAAAAAAGGTCTATAGATGGTCTTTAAAAAGGTCTTTAGATGGTCCTTTAAAAAGGTGTTCAGCAGGTTCACACATCATCTAAGATGTTATCAGTTGATTGATTGATTGATACGGGTTTAAGGTCACTTTCAGCAGTATTTCAGCTATCNCATGACGGTCAGTTTTAGTGGTAGAGGAAGCCGGAGTGCCCGGAGAGAACCACCGACCTTGGGCAGGTAACTGACATACCTTATCACTTACGATTGTGAGTCGAGTGCACCCTTTTTTGTAATGTATGTCATCAGTTGAGAAAACAGTTAAATATTGGGCACTATGGTAAGAAATTTTTGAAGATCTTTTTTTTCTCTGTAGCCACAGTGCCAATTGGAACAAACTTCCAAACAATAGCCTTTGAATATTCTGTATGGTAGGTCTGCACCCAAACCAAGATGGCTGCCAGTTGGGAACACAGCATAACATGGCTTAATAAGAAACAAGAGCTGTCGCCGAATGGCAGCCAGATATACCCCCGCTCAATGAACCCTGAATCATTATGGTAAATGTAAATTTACCTGGGTGTGGACACAATACGACAAAATGATGAGGATGCCAATGAAAATATTCAATCGAAATCGGACAAATATCTCATTCACCCTTTTCTGGGCTCATTGACATTTTACACAAAAATTAAAAGCATTAAAGAAATTTGGTTACAACACTTTGAAAACAACCTTTTATGAGGATCACAATGAAAAAAGTGTTTCTATCTCACAGATCTATTTCACAATATATACCCTTTGAATTATTTCTATGAAAAATTGTCAAAGTCCAAAAAATCCTTGCAAAAGGAATCAATAAATAGTCGAAGTCAAATTATCTCAACTTCCTGAATTCAGACAATACTTATATTCGTTCATGCACATCTCCATGTAGTGTCCTTCCTCTGTGTAAAATTTCATAAAATCCTTTAAGTGATTTGAAAAGGAGTAGCCATTACAAGGTAATCTGTGTAGATGGAATCAATAAAAATCAAAGTCAAATTATCTCCCCTTCCTTTTTTTTCTAACAATAATTTTATTCCTTCATGCGCATCTTCATATAGTGTCCTTCCTTTGGATAAAGTTTCATCAAAATCATTCATGTGGTTTAAGAGGAGTTGCACTTACGAGGTAATCTGTGCAGATGGCATTATTGAAAAGTCAAAATTGAATTATCTCCTCCTCCTGATTTCAGACAATAATTTCATTCCTTCATGCACATCTCATTATAGTGTCATTCCTTTGTGTTAAGTTTCATCCAAATCCTTCGAGTGGTTTCAGAGGAGTTGCGCTTTCGAGGTAATTTGTATAGATGGAATAAATGAAAGGTCAAAGTCGCATTATCTCCTCTTCCTGGTTTTGGGCAATGATTATATTCCTTCATGCACATCTCCATTTAGTATCCCTCAGTTATATGAAGTTTCATCCAAATCCTTTAAATGTTTTAAGAGGAGTTGCGCTTACGAGGTAATATGTGTAGATGGAATCGGTGAAAGGTCAGTCAAATTATCTCCCCTTCCTGCTTTTGGGCAATAATTATATTCCTTCATGCACATCTCTATATAGTGTCCTTCCTCTGTGTAAAGTTTCATCAAAATCCTTTGACTAGTTTACAAGTTGTGCTTACGAAAAGTGTGGATGGACAGACAGACAGGGCGATTCCTAAATACCCCCTTATCTTTGTTTGGTATAAAAACATGTAAATATCACTAGAACTACTTGGTTATTTTAAACCACACTCAGTTACAATGATCTTGAGATGGTCCCTTGGTTACAATATTCTTTAGATGGTCCCTTCCTAACAAGAGGCTCTCAAGAGCCTGTATCGCTCACCTGGACCATGGCTGACATAGATAAAAGGCATTTCCAATAGGAAAAACAAAACATAAAATTTAGTAGAATACTTTTTTTTTTCTTAAATTACAGTATCCTTGTTTGGTTTCCATGGCAACCCAAAGATCAACCATCCATTACAACCCATAACAGAACACTATTCAAAAAAAAAATTGGGCAGGGGTTCCCCTTATAATCAAGGTAATACATATTGCTGAAATTGAAACATTCAGACCACAATTCAAATCAAAATTCAAAAATTTTGGCAGAGGTTCCGCTTAAAATCAATAAGGCCAATGTAAAAACTATGTTCCAGATGGTGGCCATCTTGGATGAGGTACAGACCTGCCAGATACATTTGGATGGGACTACCTAAGCACCATTGTGGGACAATTGTGGCTTAGTTTGGTTCTAATTGGACTAGTAGTTTCTGAGAAGAGGATCTTTAAATGTATATTCCATAGGGTCCAATGTTAAAACTATGTTCCCGCTGGCGGCCATCTTGGATGAGGTATGGACCTGCCAGATACCTTTTTTGGAAGGGACCATTGTGACTAAGTTTGGTTATAATTTTACTGGTAGTTTGTTTCTGAGAAGATCTTTCAATGTCTTTTCCATAGGGTCCAATGTCAAAACTATGTTCCACTGGCGGCCATCTTGGATGAGGTACAGACCTGCTGGATACCTGTTTGGATGGGACTATTTAAGGACTATGTTTGGTTATAATTGGACAAGTAGTTTCTGAGAAAAAGATCTTTGAATGTCTTTTCCATAGGGTCCAATGTCAAAACTATGTTCCACTGGCGGCCATCTTGGATGAGGTACAGACCTGCCGGATACCTCCTTTAGAAGGGACCATCTAAGGACCATTGTGACTATGTTTGGTTATAATTGGACGAGGAGTTTCTGAGTAGAAGATCCCATAGGGTCCAATGTTAAAACTATGTTCCCCGCTGGCGGCCATCTTTGATTAGGTACGGACCTGCCGGATACCTTTTTTTGAAGGGACCATCTAAGGACCATTGTGACTAAGTTTGGTTATAATTGGTCTGGTAGTTTCTGAGAAGAAGATCTTTCAATGTCTTTACCATAGGGTCCAATGTTAAAACTATGTTGCCCGCTGGCGGCCATCTTGGCTTAGTTACGGACATGCCGGATACCTTTTTTAGAAGGGACCATCTAAGGACCATTGTGACTAATTTTGGTTATAATTGGACTGGTAGTTTCTGAGAAGAAGATCTTTGAAAGTCTTTTCCATAGGGTCCAATCTCAAAACTACGTTCCCGCTGGCGGCCATCTTGGATGAGGTACGGACCTGCCGTATACCTATTTTGGAAGGGACCATCTAAGGACCATTGTGACTAAGTTTGTTTATAATTGGACAGGTAGTTTCTGAGAAGAAGATCTTTGAATGTCTTTCCTATAGGGTCAAATGTTAAAACTATGTTCCCCGCTGGCGGCCATCTTGGATTAGGTACGGACCTGCTGGATACATTTTTTAAAGGGGACCACCGAAGGACTATTGTGACCAAGTTTGGTTGCAATTGGCCCAGTGGTTTCAGAGGAGATCTTTGAATGAAAAGTTTACGACAGACGACGGACGGACGATGGACGCCAAGTGATCGCAAAAAGCTCACCCTGGCATAGCCAGGTGAGCTAAAAAGTGTCCAACAGGTACATACTCCAACAAAAGAATTGAATTTTCGCATTCAATGAAGAAATTGAACTTTCAATCTCCAAAAAATTTAGATTAAGGATAGATTAACATAATTAAAAATTACTATTTGTCCACTCCCGGTAATTTTTTTCTTCATATTTACCAGTTTTTAAGAGCTAAGGAAAAATTGGTTCAAAATTATTTGGGAGTCATGGCGCTTTGACCACTAATTAAGATTAACTAAGACGAAAATTCAAGAAAACTGCAAAAACAAGTAAAAGTTAAAATTACTGTGCACCTACGTGCATTCATGAATCTATTTGAAACTTTGCAGTAAAAAAGTATAGGTTGTGATTTAAATACAACACTTAACGTGCATCTTCATGCCTCATGTCATCATTATGTATTTTGTGCAATGAAAATTGATATATCATCAAACTTTGCTTACAAAAATCTTCATTGGAGCATCTACAACAGATCTGCACTTCATCAAAGATGACTGCCAGGAGGAAAATAGTGTAAACTGGACCCTTTTGAAGACACTTTTAAACAATAGCTTTAAAATAAGGTCAATTAGAGACAATCCTCCCTTCATAAATTGTGTTTGGTTGGTCTGAACTTGGTCCAAGATGATTACGGATTTTGATCTTCTGGGAATATCTTTCCCTACGAAAACTAACCTCAGTCATTTAGAACAAAACTGTCATAATGGTATTGAGATAGTACCCTCCAGTCTGGCAGGTCCAAGATGGCCGTTAGCAAGTAACATACTGGTACTTTAACTCGGGACCTATGAAAAACATATTGATAAGATTTTCTCCTCTGAAGCTACTTGGCCAATAAGAACTAAATTTTGTTACAATGACCCCTTAAAATCATTTGTGGAAGGTCTGCACTTCATCTAAGATGGTTGTCCCTGGGGAAGGTAGTTAAACGATGGACCCATTTCAGTCATATTGTAAAATGTCTGAAACTACTTGGCAATTAGATCCAACTCAGTAACAATGGTCAGAAGAGGATCTTCAAAACAGATGTGAGGAGTTGGTAGCTCATCCAAGATGAACACCCTTTGGAAATGTATAAAATTTAACATTGGACCCTTTAATAAAGAGGTCTGATCAAAATACCTGGTTCATAAGAATTGATTGGTCTAGTCCAAGCAATCCCAAAATGGCTAAAATCAGTATAATGTTAAAAGTTGGTAAAAACAAGGGGAGGGTCCAGGGTTTGTAAATGGGGGGAAGAGGGGGTGAAAAAAATGCAGATTACAGTGAGAAGCCATTTCTTAAAAAACAAATATAGCCAAACAAAACCCAAATTTTACATTGAAATTCA
>MJUU01015636.1:18854-35900 GCA_002080025.1 Modiolus philippinarum | reverse complement strand
TATCATGTCATGGATACGGGATCGTCAACAAACATAAAATCAACTGGCAAAGTATTCTTATAATTGCTGTCATCCTTTGCCCGACAAAAAGACCAATAGAAGACAAATACAACGTTTAAACAACCACAGGGCACTCATCGAGTCAATAGTAAGAAAATTTGGCATAATAAAATAATGAGATGTGGGCACAATATTCAGGTGGTCAGAATAATAATTTTGAAACACAAAAAATAAAATGCAAAAATCTGAAATTATGATTGTGCATCTATATGAGAAATTCTCTCGGGAACAAGTACACCATAACTGATACGAATATTAACACCAAATCATACACCTCATGTTAAGTATGACTATATATAAAACATGTAAACATATGAACATTAACACTGATATGAACAAAAAAGTAATCAGAAACATTGAAATATCAAAATTAAACGACATTCATATGAACTTTAATGATAAAACTGAAACATAACTTTAAATCTCTAATGAATTTACAAACATAATGACAACATATAGTCTTTGATATGAATATTTACACAAAAACAAAGGGCAAAACTTAAAATATCAAGATCATATGATGCAAAACATTATAGATGAACCACATTCATGAGAGCTTGAATATCAAAACACACAATACTACATGAAATATGAACAAAAATACATGCATTAATGTTAAAACATGAACATGAAGTGATACAACATATGAAAACACACTGATGTGAACACCAAATACAAATAGAAATATTGAGCTATAAACATTCAACGACACAAAATATGTAAACATATCGATATTGAATATGAACAATAAAAATCAGCATAAATATTTGAGGCCTTCAACTATGAGCTATGCTCATACCTCATAGTAAGTTCTAGACGGCCCCTAGCATCGGTTTGAGCGGAATTCATTGCTGGATGTCGAGCAACGCTACATCCATGTTTATCATGTCATGGATACGGGATCGTCAACAAACATAAAATCAACTGGCAAAGTATTCTTACAATTGCTGTCATCCTTTGCCGGACAAAAAGACCAATAGAAGACAAACGTTTAAACAACCACAGGGCACTCATCGAGTCAATAGTAAGAAAACTTGGCATAATAAAATAATGAGATGTGGGCACAATATTCATTGCTGGATGTCGAGCAACGCTACATCCATGTTTATCATGTCATGGATGCAGGATCGTCAACATAAAATCAACTGGCAAAGTATTCTTAATTCTTTAACTAAATTTTAATTGACGAAAAAAAAAAAATAATCTGAAGCGTTACAAATCGATTAAATATAAATCACCCTTAGCTCAATAGTGTTCATTAATTAGAGATCCCCTCTCAATGTATTGAGGTATTGATTTTTACGTATAAAAATAGAACTGTTTCCGAAGTGAACATGATTCAAAAGTCCCGTATTATACTATTTTCTCACAACTACGCAAAATTAAATTAAAAAAACTACAATTTTCTAATGAATTAAAAAAAATACTTTTGCTTGTCAAAAATAAAAACAAAAAAATAAAAATAAAATAAAATAAAAAAAAAAATAAAAAATAAAAAGAGGGTAAGTTCATTGTTGCAATATCTGTTTTTTCTAGTAATTTCAAAAAAATTCTTTTTTATTGACCATAACAAATCTTGTAATTATCAAAAAAAATTTTATGAAAAAAAAAATTTCTTGTAGTTACGAGAAAGATTATCACAGAAAAAAAATAGGTGTCATTACGCAAACAAAGATTCTTGTTATTTCAAGTTAAAAACATAAATAATGTTACCATAACCGGCTCTCGTAGAAAAATCTTTCCATGGTGCTATTTATATGGCAGGCGGTAGAATGTAATAGATGTGCCGCAAAATGGGTTTTATTTCTCAACCACCTTGGTCACGAACACGTGTACGGTCATATTTTTTCATGGAGTAATCGCAATATTTCCATCCATTTGTTTATGTTTGAAAAGTAAAATCATCGATTATAAACGCGGACGTGATAGAAGACACCTAGCAACCAACAAGGTGCTTAACAACCACTTGAATGGCCACGATGAACGCGGATGTGATAGAAGACACCCACAAATAAAAAACGCGGAAATATAACTAGCCAGGGTTATCTCCCTTAGTAAAAACAATGGACGCGGACCTGAAAGAAGACACCCACAGATCAACAAACAGCGACAACTTCCGAAAACATCCGAATGACCACGCCTGAGTCGTTCCGACTTGGGAACATACCGACTTCCGGTAAAAATGGCCGAATAGGGCTTCCAATGAGACCACTTCCGGTTAACGTATTGGGCTAAACCCACTTCCGGTCGCGCATGCATATCATAAAGTTATTCAACACCCCTGCGGGGTCACTAGTTGTTCCAACACGTCATTTCCGATTTACATGGCTACTTACAGTAGATACACACCACTTTCGGTTAACGTATGGGGCTACGCCCACTTCCGGTCGCGCATGCGTTATGTAATAAAGTCATACATGACCCCTGCGGGGTCTATTGCTGTTCCAACGAGTCATTCCGGTCAACATGGCCTCAAATAGGGCCACTTCAGGTTGCGCATGAGCAATGTTAACATATATACATCCGGTCACGTGACTTCCGCTTCCGGTCCGGTGACTTCCGGTCTACGTCACTTCCGGCACCACCTCGTAAAATGCGACCCGAACTGTGCTCATATACTAAGGTGTTTCACCACAAGTGAAGGACCTTATTGTATTTCTTTTGATTATTAAGGTCTTTCCCATGACAGTGGAAAAACCTTATTGTTTTTCGTTTGATTCTTCTTCTTTTTTTTCCCTCTGCCATCAATGTTGTCGAAGTGCTTTGACCAATCATTACAAAACTTGGTACACTTAATAGGCATTGGCCTGGCTCGACTCAGGTCACCATATAAACCGATTCTATTTTTAGTAACAGAGTTATCTCCCTGAATACCGTTTTTCTTGATATCATGTTTGCTCAGAAACCGTAACAGACATAAAAAAAAACTGAGGTGAGGAAAAGTTTGTACTCATCCTCAGGATGATTTGTCATACAAAAACAAAAAAATTTGGGTCGCGACACCGGTTACTCGTTTTTGACCCCGAAATATGTCGATTTCTGAAAATTGTCGGATTTTGATGAAATTTGGTTTCCAGGTAGCTTTTTTAGTCTTGATTACAAATATGTGGTCAAAAAAAATTTTCGTCCGCCATTTTTAAAATGACCGCCATTCTAAATTTTGTTATAGCGATATCTCGACAACGATAAAAAATTTATGAAAAACATTGTGTTGCAAAAATACTCCTCTCATTAAGATCTACATTTCTGGTTGATCAAAAAAAAATCCGTCCGCCATTTTCAAAATGGCCGCCATTCGAAATTTTGTTATCGCAATATCTCGGAAACGATTAAAAAAAAATTTGAAAACATTGTGTTGCAAAAATACTCCTCTCATGAAGATCTACATTTCTGGTTAGTCAAAAAAAAATTTACGTCCGTTTTCAAAATTGCCGCCATTCGAAATTTTGTTATCGCAATATCTCGGAAACGATAAAAAATTTATTAAAACATTGAGTTGCAAAAACATTCCTCTCATGAAGATCTACATTTCTGGTTGGTCAAAAAAAATTTTCGTCCGCCATTTTCAAAATTGCCGCCATTCGAATATTTGTTATAGCGATATCTCGGAAACCATAAAAAAAATCATGAAAACATTATGTTTCAAAAATACTCCCCTTATTGAGATCTTCATTTATGGTTGGTCAAATATTAGACCTATCGAAACATAACATTAACGGGAAAAGACCTTGCAATAGTTCTCTGAACAATTGACTTTTTAATCATTATTATTTTTCTTTTCTTTTTTTTTGCCGCCCATGGCAAAAAGGTGTCGCGACATATCAGTTCGATACTTGGTACACTTATTCAGCTTTGGAAGGGGACGAAGCCACTGACCCTGTGAAATTGATCTATTTTTTGTAACGGAGTTATCTGCCCGAAGACCGAAAACCTTGTTAACATGTTTGCTCAAAACCGTTACCGATATGGGGAAAATGTTGTATTCATCCTCAGGATGTTTCGTAATGCGAAAAAAAAAAAAAAATTGGGGTCGCGACTCTGGTTACGCGTTTTTGACCCCTAAATATGCAAATTTCTTAACATTAGCGGATTTTGATGAAATTTGGTTTTCAGGTAGCTTTGATGGTTTTATTGCAAATTTGGGGTCAAAAAATTTTTTCGTCCGCCATTTTCAAAATGGCGACCATAAGAAATTTTGTTATCGCAATATCTCGGAAACGATAGGAAATTTATGAAACAGTGTGTTGCAAAAATACTCCTCTCATTAAGATCTTAATTAATGGTCGGTCAAAATTGTTTTCGTCCGCCATTTTCAAAATTGCCGCCATTGGAAAATTTGTTATCGCGATATCTCGGAAACGATAGAAAATTTATGAAAACATTGTGTTGCAAAAATACTCCTCTCATTAAGATTCCATTTATGGTTTTTACAAAAAAGAATTTCGTCCGCCATTTTGAAAATGGCCGCCATTCGAAATTTTGTTATCATGATATCTCCGAAACGATAAAAAAATTTATGAAAACATTGTGTTGCAAAAATACTCCTCTCATCAAGATCTTAATTTATGGTTGGTCACAAAAACTATTCGTCCGCAATTTTGAAAATGGCCGCCATTCGAAATTTTGTTATCGCGTTATCTCGGAAACGATACATAATTTATGAAGACATTATGTTGCAAAAACACTCCTCTCATCAAGATCATCATTTATGGTTAGTCAAAAAAAATTTCTTCCGCCATTTGGAATTTTGTTATAGCGATATCTCTGAAACTATTAAAGATACAAAGAAACTATAAGGAGATAAAGTGTTCAGTTCAATATGGCAGACAAAATGGGGTCAAGGTCAAAGGTTAAGGTCCTTAGGAACAACGTTATTTGCCATAAAGTTCCTTAGCAACCATAAGCAAAAAGTTTTGTAATGTAGTTCAGAGGAAATAAATGACATTGTCAACCGGAAGTGACTTTCCTGTTCCTAGCAACAAGCTAAATTTTCGAAAAAGTCCTAAGCAACCAAAAAACTAATAAAGGTCAGAGCTTTTGTTTACATTTCACATTTGTTTACCGAAATAGACAACAAAATCAAACTCTAACATGTACTCATGATGAAAACTGGTGAAAGACCTTGCAATTGTTCTGTGAACAATTGACCTTTTAATTACATGTACATATGGTTTGCTACACAAAAATAATTGCCCTTTTTCATCTTAGCAAATTCATCAAAGTCAATTAAATATCGATTTATCAAAAAAGTCTAAAAAAGCAGAAAAAATGAAAAATGATAACAAATGAAACAACAACAACAACAAAAAAAAATTAAAAAAAGAAAAAAATAATACTATAAAGAAATGACGACTGACTGATGAATCCCTTTTTGGGACTTTTCTTTTCCTCTAAATATCCAAATTCATAATGACTTCCATATTGTGACGTCGAAGAAACAACAAGATTTTGAATGGGCCGATGCATCGGCCCTCTGGCACTGAAAGGAGTGACTTTGGGCCGACGATCGGCCCTGTGGCACAGAACTCGTTAAAATATTGCAAATCATGTTATGAAGCTGTTTATTTTCAATATTTTTCCCTTCATATCTATCTTGTTATCTGAATTATCGATAATTTGAATGAATTGCCTTTGATTGACAGTTCTGATAATGTCAGTATCAACGAACTTGACGTTAAAAAGAAATCATCAGGCCACTCTGAAGATATCGCGAACTGTTGTACTCTTTGTTGTGCAATTAATAGATTATTAATAGTAATTTACATATAACACCATTTTTAACTCAAGGTCGTAATATCGATTCGCAGCGCTGCCAGGCCAGACTGGCTAAGCCGCTAGTCTCGAAGGATGACTTTATGACTAAGGGTTTATGAAGTATGTGAAGGATCAAAAATGACTTGATGATGTGAGCTGAAAAATATTCATCCACTTACAAAATGCAACATGAGTATTTTGTCGAAACAATATTATCTTGTGCATTGTTAATCGTTTTGTTTGAATATCGCGCACTTTCATGTGGTCAAGTTTTCGGTTGTGACGGAAAGGTATATGATAAATTACCGGAAATAGCTGATAGCAATATCATATCAGGCTCCTTTGTCATTTTTTTGTTGAAATTGGAAAATATTCTTATATTTTCCAGTTTTATCAAGGGGCGAAAAATTTTAATCGTATTTTAACTAAGTATATAATAATACTAGTAATATGTTGAATGAAAAAGACATAATCATTGCACTAAATAACAAACAAAGAAAAAACAGTGAAAACCCACAAGGGAAGAAAACTACAATCACTTAACACAATTCACAGGCAAACTGCACTAGAAACACTAGAAAAAAACTAATGAAGACAACAGACAACATAAATAACGATAGGAACTCGGGATAGCCGATCTTGTTACCGGCACTAGCAAAACCCAGCGGTAGGGTAAACCCCTCTTTCTATGCAAAAATGTATTGGCCATGCTTAAAAGGAAATTTTAGCTCATTTCAATTTATAATAGGGCTCTACTTAAAATTTCGT
Source organism: Modiolus philippinarum (assembly GCA_002080025.1). Taxonomy (NCBI): domain Eukaryota; kingdom Metazoa; phylum Mollusca; class Bivalvia; order Mytilida; family Modiolidae; genus Modiolus; species Modiolus philippinarum. The sequence continues at coordinate 29,318 of MJUU01015636.1, read as the reverse complement.
GAATTACTTTTGAAAGAACTATAAAAGAGTTTGTTTTTGATACGGACTTGGTCACGGCATAACGCATCAAGGCCCCTTACGGGTTTGGTTAATAATAGCTGTCATAAAGTGTGTATAAACAGTTAAATATATTCGATATTTCTGAGTTGCAATAACGGTGCTTGAAATAATATATTAGGATTCCTTATTTGTATGAACACATCAAAATATACTTTAAAAGTTCATATGAACACATATATGTTAACATTTATAATTTATATGCTGATACACACCCGTTACGATTTTTACAAATCCATTGGCACTTTTTTCAGGGTTTTCAATTATATTATTGGCATGGCTGGCATTTTTGAAGTTTTTGGGTAGGTAGTGTATTTAATATTTTTTTTATTTATCTACCCACTAATAAAGTTTACCGTCTAAAGATGTTTTATTTTGATGTTAATCATGTGAGAATCAGTTTAATCAATTTCATTGAGGGTACAAATTCAAAATTTATTAAAAATTATCTATCTAGATTTAAGTTTCTCTAATTTCTAGCAAATTTAACTAACGCATGGCCGGTGTGATAAAAATATTTCTAGTCTCCAGTGAGAGAACTCTTGTACAATTTCTTGTCAAATTAATTTTGATTTTTTTTTAAACTCGGCAAGCCTCGTTTTTAAACATTTGCAAAATTTATTACACTCGATGTGATAAATTTCATATTCAACTTGGTTCTCGTTGCAGAAACTATATTTATCTAATCGAACGTTTTTTTTTTCTTTTTTTTTTAAACCAACAAAAAGTCTTTACAAATGCATGGTTAGACCAAGCAATGGAACAACGCTTTTATTGTTGTTCATCATCTTGAAGTTACTATGAGGCCTTCAACAATGAGCTTTGTTCATAACCTCATAGTATATGATCTGATATTTGAATAGAAGTGTATGGTTTACAAAGTCTTTGAAATCCCAATGTCAAATACTCTTTCAACATCTTTATAGTTCTCGCAATCATGTGCATGTATCGGAATTATTGAATGTTTGACGAAATCAAATAGCCTCAGGTTTTTTTAGAAGTTCATCAAAGTTTAGTCATAAATTCAGTAAACCAATGATGGTCCTAGAAAGCAAAACAAATGTTCATCCAAGTGCTTAGTAAAAAATGAATCTTGAATCACATTTCAGACTGAGGCGTCATTTTTTTCCACAAGGAGCTCATATTTGATGAAGAACTTTTTAATCATCGTATTAGACGGAATGTTTTAAGCATACAATTATTGTAGTATCACAATCTCAAAAGTCCAAAGAAAACGCATTCAATACAACTATACATAAACCAGAAAAAATGTTAATAGCTTAGAACTGCTATATTGAATGTCAATAACATCAGAAACAATTTCATTATATGTAAAATTCATGTCATCATGACATCAATGATAGATATAACGTGTTTGTGTCCCGAATGAAAACGGACATTTTCAGCCAGATTTAACGTCTTCATAGATTTTACATAACCGGTTTAGTCTCAACCATTGATTGACCTACTGATAGTGTTACGGATGCCGCTCGCGGAGTAGGACATGCTAACCCTTCCGGAGCACGTGCTGTTACTCCCTGTTTTCAAAGGAGCTCAACCTATGAGTGTCTTAGTTCTTAATGTCGTCTTTTTATTTCCGTTCCTTGTGACTGTCTAACGTCCTAGTTTTGTCTTTGTTTTTCTCTGTTGCCGTTTTTGCCATGTCTTCGGAGATTCCGTTAAATAAATTGTTTGTTTTGAATAATCAGAACAGTTAATTTTCACAGGCATTAAATACAGCATTTGCCTTTTTCCTTTTACAGAATGTGGAAATATTTGTTTGTCGTGCAGCGGTGTTGATTATGTAATGGATTGCACACATTTAGAAACCTGCATGGACAACGAGGTGATTTCTTTTGTACACATGGTCAATTGAGGATAAATGTTCATTGTAAAAAAAAAAAAAAAAAAAAAAAAACCGATTTACACTCCCATATAGTATCCCATACAAAGTCATACAACTTAAAAGAAAATTACATCCTATTAAAACAGTTCACAAATAATAGACACATTGTATAAAAATCCATTTACATATGATAGCACATTTATTAATAGAGAAAGAGCATATGTATGCGTTTTCGTCATGATAATTTTTTAGATCAAAAACAATATACTTGTAGTGTCTTCAAGTATGAGATTTATTTTGATTCGGTTTAGAAACAGGGGTAATGGCAGCTTCAGCATTGATGCATGTTTCGTGTCGAATACAAAGAAATCTCATATTCGAAGACACCACAAGTATATTGTTTTTATATATACATGTACATGTAACTTTATTTTTAATGGGTTAAAATATTTAAATAATTATATAATGTAGCAACACTTTCCCAGATGAAACCTCGCTGAATATTGATTACCTTTTAACTCAGCTGCAAAATTGAAATGAACACCAAAGAAATAGATCACAATTATATGTTGATACACGATGGCAGAAATTGATATATATTTATTTAATTTCATATGTAAATGATTGAATAAATTGCAATATTTATATTTTTATAGGATAATATTTTAGAAATTGAGTAAAATAGGTATATGGAGAGAGTGTTGACATCATATTATCAATATATTAATACACAGAAGGCTGCCTTTTTTGCCACAAAGGCATGGCTGAAATGGTTGATATTGATAGTTGACGTATAAACTTCATCTTTATACGTACTTCTTTATACATGCTAAAATAACCAAATTGCTGTATGAAAGCCTTTGTGCATACAAACACTTTTATCGCAGATTTTTTCATGAAAAGTTCACAATAATTGTACAAGTCATGCTCTTTATTATTAAGTGTCAAAAAGGGCACAGGACTCAAAGAGTTTCACTATGTAAGCACATGTAAATCTTTCAAAGAGGAAAGAAACGTTTTCTGCCGTCCTATTGTTGGTCAAATCCAAATGCATTAAAATTTGAAAATTTATTCACACCCACAAAAAGTGCTTTATTAGAAAAAATATGTAAATTTATTAAAAGTATAACGGTGAATGTCAATCCTCCGAGTAAATGATCTACTAGTATTTGTTATATAAACACATTTGTATTGTATTATTCCTTTATTTATTCACACATGGCATAAATATTGTATTGTATGATGGTAAATAATCTCTGTAACTATGTTCATAGTTTATGAGAATAAAGTATTCTGTATTCTGGAAACGAAAAAAGAGGCATTGTAAATATTTTTACACAAATTAAATTAGAAGAAAATGAAACAAATCCATAAGAAAAATCTAGCTGACACTATGGTTCTTTGATATCATTGCATGGATCTTCATTGAGATAAATATATTTCGCTGTTTGAATGAAATTACAGAAAATAATCTTGACTTAATTAATAAACATGCATAACTTTTTTTAAGGTGTGTTTCATGCACAAGTACTTTACAGAATCAAAAGCTGAAAAGTATGATTTAGGATGTGTTTATCCAGAGGTATACTAAAGTATAAGAATACTAAAGAATAAGTATCAAAAGGATATTTGATTTTTAAAAAATAAGCCCTCTTGATACGAAATTATTTTAGATCTATTACTGGTAATGTTGAAACCAGTATATGTTCAACAGTAGATTCGATTAAAATTTAAAATCTAATTTATGGTCTTCAAAAACATTTAGATTTTATCTGCACTGAAGAGACATAAGTTGTCGAAATGCGCATATGAAGAAAGAAAATTCATAGAAACTTTGTTATTTAGCTATTTAAAAGATTAAGTTAATAATGTTAAAAAGTTTTGTATATTAATACATTTATTTCAGACAAAACGCTATAAATGGCTGATATTTTTTCTACTTTGAGGGTATTGACACTCGATTCTGTCAAAATAATATCAATGTAATTTGAGAGAAGACGTCGAGTTAACACCTAATTTTGATTGAAAATGAAAGTTTGTGCGACATTTTTTTTTCTTACGCACAAACGACATTGTTGTTATGTTGTGTATTGGTTGTATATTAAATATTTTTATAGTCATAAACTGACTATAAAGTTAAGTATTTGTTTCTACTCGTAATTGTTGATATGAACATTTTTAATATATCGATAATTAGATTAGCATTAGATTAGCAAAAAGAAAGCAGCAAACGCCTGCTTATCTAACCTCATTTCGCAGCAAAGTATCTATTTACTCTATATGTTTAATTTTAAAAATTTATACACACAGTAGCTCTAAATATGCAGACCAGATAGGAACTGCAGTTCTCCAGGAAGTGGAAGAATCTACAACACAACAACAACAATATGCCTTGTTTCTTATAATTTTTTATCATATTCGGAACATGTCAGTTAACGGGAATAAACTTTCACAATTCTTTCTCACAGGGTCGTTCAATCCTCAAATTAAGGTAGCAGACAGCAACCTTAGCATGCATTGTACTTGACATCTTTAAATGCATCATTTAAACAAATGGCCGATGTTGGAAATTCAAATAAGTGATAAATAAATGAACCGTTTTTCCTACTTAACCGAGTCGAAGTCTTCATTACAGGACAAGCACCCCGAAGTTAGATATATTACATAAGCCCAGCCTCACTTCGTGAGGGACAGAGTTTCAATTAGTTAGCTACCTTCTCAAATTTCATTTTAGTCCATAATTTGATATACTCATGTTATTATGGACTTAAATTTACAATATTATTATTTTTTAAATTAGTTCATTTGAAAATGCTTCTTTTCAGCTTTGTGTTCATGACTATTCAAATTCGTTTTTTGGACGAAGTTTAATTGAGGGACACCATATAGTGTGCCAAGGTTGTTGTAACCATACAAATGTGTGCAATATGAGAATACCTTGCAACATTTCAAGTGAACATTCATCTGCAGGTAATCGTCGAAATTTTTCAGTACCTTTTTGCGTTCACAAAAACAAGTGTGAATTCTGAAATCATATTAAGCATATTCTATATTTTGACTGGTAACGCTTTAAGTTGTTTGGGGTATTAACACACTTACCCTAACAACAATGACTTATCTAAATGAAATTAATATTTTTTTTTTCAAATTTTGCTGCAGTTTGTATTGCTGAATTTTTTCCCCTAAAACTGATTTTTGAATACATCTATTGAAACAACGGCAGTGGAATACCCATGGAACAAAGATTGTACCTGTAGTTATTACAAAAATCAAAGTAAAGTGACATAGCAAAACAAGAATAGAGAAACAAATACATAAATTCTGCTCAAGAATTGGAATAATGCAGAGTTTTAAATTTTTTTAGCTCAAAATCTACCTGTAGAGTGTGAGGATATAAAGACCACAAAGAGTGGGATATACACCGTATATCCTGATGATATAAACCCAGTTAAAGTATATTGCATAATATCTAACAATGAAAAGTGGACGGTAAGTTTTGTTAATTGGATTTGTGAATATGTTTTAATGTAGATCATACCTGATGGAATACGTAAATAGATATTTTCTATATCCTTTGACTATTAATTTAAGGTATCAGCATTAGCAAAATATTATTTGATTCTTTCACACTTTATTTTCATTTCTAAGAAAACTAGCAAAAAAAAAGGCAACAACAACAACAAGAGGAAAGCTGCCAGTGTACGTAACAGCAAAACAGGTTTTCATGGACAGTATCTCTCGCCAATCGATGAACCCTGAATACACATTTTGAAAGATATGTAACCTTCTATTGACGTGGTCCAATTTTGGAAGTTTATAAAATGTAAACATATTTGGCATAAACCACTTGAAGATAAATTAAAAAATCCCATAACTATTCACATCCAGTATATATGGACAAATCGTGTTCCATATGTTACCAAAATATCCGGATTTTAGAATCGCCTCTAAGCGACTGACTACAATAAACACGATTTCTATCTTAAAACACAGACTTTTATATGGTTTTAGTTATATTATAGTCTTTGGCCAGTTTTTAATGGAGTGACATTCCTAGATTTTTAAAAACACGGTCTGTCACTTTGTATTAATTAACATATAGTAAAATTCAGTTGAGACCATCGAGTTTCCCAGGCGTGGTGATATGTAGCAGCACTTTATGAATAGATAATAATCATTTATGACCCTCAATTTGTTACATGTACGTCCAGGTGGTGCACAGATCAATCCGAAAACAACAGCCCTGAAGTTACTGTATGAGTATCTTCAAACGGAACTTTCAAAAAAACAAAAAAACAAAAAAAAAAACGATTCAACACAATATTGTGACTGCTGTATAACAGTATTTATGATTTCTCGCACTCAAATTGTTACAAGTGCGTACTAGTTGTGTTAAAAGCAAAACATGTACAGTAAGCGTTCGAAAATTTCTAAACTTTTTAATTTTAGTTTTTTATTCCCATATTGAATGAAAGTTTGGGGACATTGTCATTGGACCCGTCTGTTCGTAGGTCCGTCACATTTTTGCATCGTGAACTTCAACTACATTTTTGGATTGAGGGTTTTAAATGTAATTGTTGTATATATGCTGTAGATGCGGATAAGCTATCGGATGTTTGATGTTTGTCTTTGTGAAAACAAGATGTCTTTTTGACACATGTGGCATGTGGTGCTAATTCCTCCTACATTTCTTGATCAAGCGATTCATAGTTTATTTATTTCAATTTAATCTATATGTGTATTAAACTTTCGGAATTTTGATCCATATCCAACTGTGGTTGATTTCTTGATTATAATCTTTTATTTTTGAAAGTTTTTTTTATGAAGAACGAAATTCTGTATACTTATAATTCTGAAATTTGATTCTAATTTTGGTAAACTTCCTGAAAGTCTCAAAGACCAAATTTTGGAATAATACATCGCAACCATACTTTTAGAATTTTGTTTCGATTAGGACAAACATTTTCTCTGAATGGATTTAAAAAAATATTTGATTCCAATTTTCCTGAAAGTCTCAAAGACCACTTAGTTTATTGGAATTCTATATTGAAAACATAGTTTAAGAATTTTATTTCTTTCAGAACAACCATTTTCACCAAGTGTATCTTAAAAATATTTGACTCCAACTTGGTACGTTTCCTGAAAGACCATTTATGTTTTGTAATTATGCCTAGCAACAATACTTTTAGAATATTTTTTTATTAGAACAACCATTTTACGTAATTTGATTTAAAAAATGTTTGATTCCAGTTTCTTAAACCTTCCTGAAAGTCTCGAAGACCACATAATTTTTTGGAATTCTACTCAGCAACAATACTTCAAAAATGTGGATTCAAAGTCTCAAAGATCACTTTATTAATTTTTTTTTTGAATTTTACATTGAAATCAAACATTGTCTCTACTTTCATTTCAAAAATATTTGATACAAGTTTTGGTAAATTTCATGAAAGTCCCACACACATTACTTATTCTTAGAATTCTATCTATCAACCATACTTTTAGAATATTTTGAACCAACATTTTCACTCATTGTAATTCTCAAAATTTTTCTGAAATTCTCAAAGACATAGTTTTAGGTAGTCTTCCGCCTTTTGGTTACTGGGAAACATCCAGCTCTAAAACAGCTCATATTTCTTTCATTTTTAAATGTTGTTACTCTATTTGTTTAGTTCTTTCTGTTAGTGTTTTAGGCAAAAGTATTGTATTTGTGACTTGTGATGTTCGTGTGTTTGGTGGGTGTGCAATGTCAGTAGTATATGGGGACAGTTCGGTTAGGATTTGTCGTGGTGGAGCGTGGTGGCGCCGGAAATGACGTCACCGGAAGTGGAAGTCACGTGACCGGAACACGAAGTGTTTATGTTGCGCATGCGCAACCGGAAGTAGGTATTTATCTACTGTAGGTAGCCATATTAACCGGAAATGACGTGTTGAAAGAGTTCAAGACCCTGCAGGGCTGTTGTATGACTTTATTGAAGCGCGCATGCGCGACCGGAAGTGGGCGTAGCCCCAGTTGAATACCGGAAGTGGTCTTATTTGAAGCCCTAGTCGGGCCTATTGACCGGAAATGACGTGTTGGAACAACACGTGACCCCGCAGGGGTGTTGTGGGAAGGTATGGGAGCGCGCATGCGCGACCGGAAGTGGGTGTGTATCTACAGTAAGTAGCTATGTTAACCGGAAATGACGGGTTAAAAGAGTGCAAGACCCCTCAGGGGTGTTGTATGACCTTACTACAATGTACATGCGCGACCGGAAGTGGGCGTAGCCCCCGGTATAGACCGAAAGTAGGTTATTTTCCCAGTTTTTAACCGGAAGTCGGTATGTTCCCTAGTCGGAACGACTCGGGCGTGGTATTTCAGATGTTTTCATTGTATGATCCCCCTTTTCAATGTATTCTTTGTATTTCCTTCCTTGTCCCAACATTTTTTTAAATGTTGTTATAGTATTGTTCTTTGTATTTTCATCCAATTTTTAGTAAATTCTCCCTTGTCCCACCCTTTTTCTGCAATCCAATGTTTCACCTAATATCCGGGCGGTGTCATTCAGCAATTGTCATTGTATTTCTGAGGGTGTCTTCTATCAGGTCCGCGTTCGTCAAAGGGACATAACTCCTGCGAGTTCCCTTTTTATTTGTGGGTGTCTTCTATCAGGTCCGCGTTCGTCAAAGGGAAATAACTCCTGCGAGTTCCCTTTTTTTATTTGTGGGTGTCTTCTATCAGATCTGCGTTCGTCAAAGGGACATAACTTCTGCGAGTTCCCTTTTTATTTGTGAGTGTCTTCTATCAGGTCTGCGTTCATCGCGGCCATTTTGTTTTTTCTAAGGGAGATTACTTTTAGGAGTTCCCGCGGTTTTAGGGTGTCTTCTGTCAGGTCCGCGTTCGTCAAAGGGATATAACTCTTTGGAGTTCCCGTGGTTTTAGGGTGTCTTCCATCAGATCCGCGTTCGTCAAGGATCATAACTCTTGGAATTTCCCCGCGGTTTTAAAGTCTTCTATCAGGTCCGCGTTCATCAAAGGGACATAACTCCTGCGAGTTCCCTTTTTTTATTGTTTGGTGTCTTCTATCAGGTCTGCATTCGTCAAAGGGACATAACTTCTGCGAGTTCCCTTTTTATTTGTGAGTGTCTTCTATCAGGTCCGCGTTCATCGCGGCCATTTTGTTTTTTCTAAGGGAGATAACTCTTAGGAGTTCCCGTGGTTTTAGGGTGTCTTCTATCAGGTCCGCTTTCGTCAAGGATCATAACTCTTGGAATTTTCCCGCGGTTTAAAAGTGTCTTCTATCAGGTCCGCGTCCATCAAAGGGACATAACTTCTACTAGTTCCCTTTTTATTTGTGAGTGTCTTCAATCAGGTCCGCGTTCATCGCGGCCATTTTTTTTCTAAGGGAGATAACTCTTAGGAGTTCCCGTTGTTTTAGGGTGTCTTCTATCAGGTCCGCGTTCGTCAAGGATCATAACTCTTGGAATTTTCCCGCGGCTTTAAAGTGTCTTCTATCAGGTCCGTGTTCAAAGGGACATAACTCTTGGGAGTTCCTTTTATTATTTGTGGGTGTCTTCTATCAGGTCGTTCGTCGCGGCCATTTATAGGGTTGTTAAGCACCTTGTTGGTTGCTAGGTGTCTTCTGTCACGTCCGCGTTCATCAAGGGAAGTAACTCTGGCTGCTATTTTCCCGGGAACATGTATGGACACGTCTGAACCTGTCGAAACGAAACAAAAAAGTGGATTGAAGGTGTACATAATGTGGATCAATCAGAAAGCAGAAAAATCAACCAATCAGAAACTGTGTTTACCTACTAGAATGACCAATCAGATTGCAGGAAAATGAACCAATCAGAAGCCGTCTGACAAAAATAACTGACGAATCCCAGCCGTCAAGACAAATGACTTGGTCTATATAAACCCGTGACCGGCTCATTCGCCGTTCTTATTTAGAATGGCTCACCCACTTGCCAAGAATCGTGTCCTGTTGGTGAAGGAGACTCCAGTCGACGATGTCCTGACCAGGATAGAACACATGGTGACAAGAGAAGAAAAAGAATTCCTGGCCTGTTTGAATCCGCGTGAAAAACGCACAGAAGCTTTGCTGGACTTGCTCCAAAAAACAGGACCTGCAGCTGTCGATGCCTTTTGCCATGCTCTGATGTTGGCCGGCAGAGAAAACCTGGTTGCCGTTGTGAGGGACGAAGACACCGAAGATATGGAGATATGTTGTCCAGAGCTGTCCACCTCTCATTTGGGAGATGAAGTCTACCTGGAAGTCAGCAGCCATGGTGTTACATTGAAGAATGACATACAGACCATCTACTTCCCGGTGGTGCGCTGGATAAGTTTGAGATACGTCCTCGACGATCTGGATGACGCTGTCCGTTTCCTACAACATAACAGATATGCGTCGTTCGAGAGACATCTCGGTGGCAACGTGTACGTGAAAGCAGAAAGTCCGCCTGTGTATGTAGAATTCTGGTACAAAGACATGGGAAGCACACAACTAGATTTTGAACAGTTCGAGAAATTGAAAGACGTAGATAAAATCTTACCCACCTTCCTACCAGAGCTGAATATT
>MJUU01015636.1:0-14101 GCA_002080025.1 Modiolus philippinarum | reverse complement strand
CCATAGCCCATCATCCCACCACCACCACCACCGCCGCCGTAGCCATTCATCCCACCACCACCGCCGCCGCCATAGCCCATCATCCCACCACCACCGCCGCCGCCAAACCAGGATGGAAACGCAGCAGCAGCAGCAGACCTAACCCCTTACCAACAGCAGCAGCAACAGCAGCAGACCGACCAAACCCCTTACCAACAGCAGCAGCAGCAGCAGCAGACCCCAGTATGGACGAGAAGCAGCAGCAGCAGCCATTATACCTCGAATATGACACAGCAGCAGCAATATAATGAACATTTTAAGACCAAAAATTTAAACATTCACACAATAAAAAGAGGATTGAAACTGTACAGAATACGGACCAATGAAATTGCAGAGATTTCAACCAATCAAATCCCTCCTTACAAAAATAAATAACCAATCACAGCTATCGAGACATATAGTTTCAGTCTATATAAAGGCGCAATGAATCGAAATCTTCAGTCGCTAGACTACAATTCTGCTGACCAGTTGATCCAGATGGACTGTATTCCCGAAAGCCCATTAGAGCGATTGAAACCTATCAGAGAACATTTGGATTTACGCCTAGATACGTTCAAAACGTGGAAGTCTAATGTTGTACAATCCTTGGATCTCGCCCAGGACTATTTTTATTATATTGGTATAGAAGACAAATGTCAATGCACAGTGTGGTGGAGTATTGGGTGGTTGGAGAGTTGGAGATATAGTACACATGGAACACCAGACATTTTCCCGATTGTCCCTTCATTCAAGAATGTTTACAAAAACACGGATTTATACCGAGAACAGAAAAGACTTGCCCAAAATACATAGAGTATGCCGATGAATCAGTCAGGCTAGATTCTTACACTGGATGGCCCGTTCAACTGAAACAACGACCAGCGGACCTGGCTAAGGTTGGATTATTTTATCTTAACCAAGGAGATAAAGTACAATGTTTTTATTGTGATGGAATTCTGCATGAATGGGAAGAAAACGACGATCCATTGGAGGAGCATGCTAAATGGTTTCCAAAATGTGGATGGGTATCGCTATGTAAAATATTGCATGCCTGCAAAAAGGAAACATTAATCTAGTACTTTAACCATTTTTTTTACCAAATTATAAAAGAACATGTAACTAAAAATTTTCTCAGTTGAATTCCAACTCTCGAACGGACACCATGCCGTGTATCTACGTCGTTACTCCAACTGCAATGAAGAAATTTGTAGAAGAAAGGAAGAACCGAAACCTGGTTATCGGAAAATTCTTCCTAAACAACCCATCCAAACCCCGCAGCTGAAACCTGAGAAAAGATTGGAAGAACCGAATCCTGGTTATCGGAAAATTCTTCCTAAAGCTATACAAAACCCTGGATCTAAAACCTGAGAAAAGATTGGAAGAATCGAAACCTAGATATCGACGGAGAATTCGTCCTGAGCTTCCTTTTATCCAGACCCATACCATGTATAAGAAAATACGGGAAGAATCAAAAAAGTGTTACAAATGTCAAGAAGTAAAGAAACGCACTGAATTTGACAAGAGGAAATGGATTTGTAAAATGTGTCTCGATTTTTATACCGAATGGGCCAAACTGAACAAACAGGTGAAGAAGGACCGCCAAAAATTACAAGAAGACTATACTGCCAAAAAAAGTCGACGCCACAACAAACCCTCATTGAACATCAACAAAAAAAAAAGAAAAAAGGGAAAAAAAGAAGAAAAAGGGGGTAATGCAGCCTTTAACGTTACAGTTATAGCCAGTCACAAGCCTGGAAAAATGCAGAGTGACCCTTTTACATTAAACAAAGTGACAAACTATGAACGCGGACGCGACAGAAGACACCTAGCAACCACCATTGTGCTTAGCAACTTAAAACCATGGGTATTCCAAAATGGTATCTCCCTTTGACGAACGCGGACCTGATAGAAGACACCTAAGAGATTAGAGAAAAAAAAAGTTAATAAAATAAACAAGAAGCAAAACAAAAACAAAAACAAAACAAAACAAAAAAAAAAAAACCAAAAAATAAAAAAACAAAACAAAAAACAAAAACAAAATTATATAGAGTTTGTCATATGTGTGAATTCATCAAACAATTTGAACTCATTTTTTAAATAAGTAGGTGGCCCTGAAAAGGGCCGTTTGTATATAAGTCTTGATTTTCTTTAATCCAAATCTGGTCTATTGGGAGTACATTCGCTGCAGTACAGTGCCATTTCTATGTTGGGATGGGTAAATTCACAAGGAACACTAATATTCAGCTCTGGTAGGAAGGTGGGTAAGATTTTATCTACGTCTTTCAATTTCTCGAACTGTTCAAAATCTAGTTGTGTGCTTCCCATGTCTTTGTACCAGAATTCTACATACACAGGCGGACTTTCTGCTTTCACGTACACGTTGCCACCGAGATGTCTCTCGAACGACGCATTTCTGTTATGTTGTAGGAAATGGACAGCGTCATCCAGATCGTCGAGGACGTATCTCAAACTTATATAGCGCACCACCGGGAAGTAGATGGTCTGTATGTCATTCTTCAATGTAACACCATGGCTGCTGACTTCCAGGTAGACTTCATCTCCCAAATGAAAGGTGGACAGCTCTGGACAACATATCTCCATATCTTCGATGTCTTCGTTCCTCACAACGGCAACCAGGTTTTCTCTGCCGGCCAACATCAGAGCATGGCAAAAGGCATCGAAAGCTGCAGGTCCTCTTTTTTGGAGCAAGCCCAGCAATGCTTCTGTGCGTTTTTCACGCGGATTCAAACAGGCCAGGAATTCTTTTTCTTCTCTTGTCACCATGTGTTCTATCCTGGTCAGGACATCGTCGACTGGAGTCTCCTTCACCAACAGGACACGATTCTTGGCAAGTGGGTGAGCCATTCTAAATAAGAACGGCGAATGAGCCGGTCACGGGTTTTTATAGGCCAAGTCATTTGTCTTGACGGCTGGGATTGGTCAGTTATTTTTGTCAGACGGCTTCTGATTGGTTCATTTTCCTGCAATCTGATTGGTCATTCTAGTAGGTAAACACAGTTTCTGATTGGTTGATTTTTTGCTTTCTGATTGGTCCACATTATGTACACCTTCAATCCACTTTTTTGTTTCATTTCGACAGGTTCAGACGTGTCCATACATGTTCCCGGGAAAATAGCAGGCAGAGTTACTTCCCTTGATGAACGCGGACGTGACAGAAGACACCTAGCAACCAACAAGGTGCTTAACAACCCTTTAAATGGCCGTGACGAATGACCTGATAGAAGACACCCACAAATAATAAAAGAAACTCCCAAGAGTTATGTCCCTTTGATGAACATGGACCTGATAGAAGACACTTTAAAACCGCGGGAAAATTCCAAGAGTTATGATCCCTGACGAACGCGGACCTGATAGAAGACACCCTAAAACACGGGAACTCCTAAGAGTTACCTCCCTAAGAAAAAACAAAATGGCCGCGATGAACGCGGACCTGATAGAAGACACTCACAAATAAAAAGGGAACTCGCAGACGGTATGTCCCTTTGATGAACGCAGGACCTGATAGAAGACACTTCAAAACCGCGGGAAAATTCCAAGAGTTATGATCCTTGACGAACGCGGACCTGATAGAAGACACCCTAAAACCACGGGAACTCCTAAGAGTTATCTCCCTTAGAAAAAACAAAATGGCCGCCATGAACGCGGACCTGATAGAAGACACTCACAAATAAAAAGGGAACTCGCAGAAGTTCTGTCCCTTTGACGAATGCAGACCTGATAGAAGACAGTTTAAGACCACGGGAAAATTCCAAGAGTTATGATCCTTGACGAACGCGGACCTGATAGAAGACACCCTAAAACCACGGGAACTCCAAAGAGTTATATCCCTTTGACGAACGCGGATCTGATAGAAGACACCCTTAAACCGCGGGAACTCCTAAGAGTTATCTCCCTTAGAAAAAACAAAATGGCCGCGATGAACGCGGACCTGATAGAAGACACTCACAGATAAAAAGGGAACTCGCAGAAGTTATGTCCCTTTGACGAACGCAGACCTGATAGAAGACACCCACAAATCAAAAAAGGGAACTCGCAGGAGTTATGTCCCTTTGACGAACGCGGACCTGATAGAAGACACCCACAAATAAAAAAGGGAACTCGCAGGAGATATGTTCCTTTGACGAACGCGGACCTGATAGAAGACACCCTCAGAAATACAATGACAATTGCTGAATGACAACCCCCGGATATTAGGTGAAACATTGGATTGCAGAACAATACTGAAAAAGGGTGGGACAAGGGAAAATTTACTAAAAATTGGATGAAAATACAAAGAACAATACTATAACAACATTTGAAAAAGGGTTGGGACAAGGAAGGAAATACAAAGAATACCATTGAAAAGGGGTATCATACAATGAAAACATCTGAAATACCACGCCCGAGTCGTTCCGACTAGGGAACATACCGACTTCCGGTTAACAACTGGGAAAATAACCTACTTTCGGTCTAAACCGGGGGCTACGCCCACTTCCGGTCGCGCATGTACATTGTAGCAAGGTCATACAACACCCCTGCGGGGTCTTGCACTCTCTTTACCCGTCATTTCCGGTTAACATGGCTACTTACAGTAGATACACACCCACTTCCGGTCGCGCATGCGCGCTCCCATACCTTCCCACAACACCCCTGTTCCAACACGTCATTTCCGGTCAATAGGCCCGACTAGGGCTTCAAATAAGACCACTTCCGGTATACAACTGTGGCTACGCCCACTTCCGGTCGCGCATGCGCGCTCCAATAAAGTCATACAACACCCCTGCAGGGTCTTGAACTCTTTCAACACGTCATTTCCGGTAAATATGGCTACCTACAGTAGATAAATACCTACTTCCGGTTGCGCATGCGCAACATTAACACTTCGTGTTCCGGTCACGTGACTTCCGCTTCCTGTCACGTGGCTTCTGGTCACGTCATTTCCGGTCTACGTCACTTCCGGTGACGTCATTTCCGGCTCCACCACGACAAATCCTAACCGAACTGTCCCCATATACTACTAATGTCTTTAGTCTTCTGTCATTGATTTATGCAATATTGTGCTTTTTTCCTTTAGTATTCTTCTGCAGTTGTTTTGATAAAAACACAAAATATAATCCAATCGACGTTGCTCACGCTATTGGTAATTTTCGTAACGTTAAAAGACAGAAATCGACAGAACGTCGGCAGGTGTCAACTTTCCGGTTTTATTTGTTTTCTTATTTGATTTGTTTGTTTCTTTTTCGTGCTTCCCAATTAATGTCAAACTGGGAACTAATCAACAAAACAGAATCGCCCTTTCAATTATATTCAGTGACATTCAACTTATACTAATTCAGTTCATTCAATATCTATAATCTGAAGATGTGTACCGGTATACCTGAAAATTGAATTACTGCTAATACAAACAGAATACATTCAAATTGTTACGTGGCAATTTTACCGTGGGACGGAACTATTTGTTAAATAAACAGCAAATCCAATTACCATCTTTTAGTGTTCATGAACACAATTTTTTAATGAAAAAAAGATGCAACATAAATGTACATTGGACAAAATCCTTCAAAAACATGGTATGGTTTGGCTAATAGAAAAACGCCTTTGTTCTTCTTTATCTTAAGTGTGTAAGACGATATGTGTCTATTTATAGTTTCAATAATGATAAATTTATTATTCTGTGATAACTTTATCCATGGTTGCTAGTTTGAAATTTTAAAAGCAATATATTTATCTAAAAAGCTATAAAAAATATTTTGAAAAAAATGGAAAATAATAAAACATAGAATTCGGTCAATGAAGAAATTTATTGACATGAGAAAAAAGTATACTGACACTCTGACTTCGTCATCGGTCAATATACATTTCTCATGTGAATAAATTTCTGCATTGACCACATCAAGAGGCTAAAATTGTATAGTACTGTGTCCCTCGTAACAAGCTTCAGAAGTCTGCAGATTCACCATCCCTTTAGTTTAAACCTAATATTTATTGATTTCGATTTAAATTTTTTAGTTCTGGTCGTAAAAACTTTATTCTTGAATTAATTTGTACGTCAGGTGCGATTTACTCTCTCAAGTTATCGCCATTTTCTCGCTGTGATACTGCACATCGGACTATTATTTAATGCGTTATATTGTAAAAAATTACTAAGTAATACGTTCACCAATCGTGTTCTTTTCAGTTTCGTTGCACATGCGCAGTAATATAGTCTTTAAAAAAAATGTTGGTTTTCTCGACACATTTTGCTGATGTGTGTACCAGTTATCGCCATCTTTCAAAATATGCATCAGCTTTTTTTCAAACTGTTAATCCACTTAAGTATTCGCAAAAAGGGATGAACTAAAGGGTAATAAAGAATGAAAGGGCAGCCGATGCATTTTTTAAATTGAAAGTAGCATGATTTTTATCAATGAGAAATTTGCTCTATTTTTTCACGATAACAAGGAAATAGAAATACCTTCACAGCCCCAATTCACCTTGATTTGACTATCTGAAGAGAAAGCAACATAGTTAGCATTTATTTCTGGCAGAAAATATAGCTGACACCCCAAGTTCTCTTTTGCGACATCACATGTAAAAAATCTATTTTTAGCTAATTACATGTATCATACGTGACCAACTTAGCAATTATTTTAAAGGGTCTCCCAAGGGATTTTATCTCAAGATTTCACTGTTTTTAAAAATTAAAACAAATTTCTTCAAGGAATGTATTTTTAGGATAATGTGGTCACAACCGTGTAACAAAAGTCAAGCGCGATCTCGAAGCACGTTAATATTGGCAAGCGATAAATAGTACTCGACCAGTAAGCCAGCACTAACATAATTTATATCCATAACCAAGCATACTGTTCACAACCGTAGTGGGCACTTAAGCTCAATAAGACGAAAATATTTCTTCCCTTATTATTATCATAAATAAAACAAGGGCACAAAAATAACTACATGCAGTCCAAGGATTTTCTGAATAAGACACAATGAAGTCGAAAGTCCCGTTTATTTCGGATATGGAAAGACTATATTGATATTAGGAATTATTATTTGTCATGTAAATTAAAATGATAAGTGATATATTTTTTAATTATTTTGGTTGTTTGAAAGTATTTCATTGTTTTCGACAAAAGTGAGCGGTATAAAATGTCACATAAAAAGTGCTTTCAAATAATTTTTTCGATACTCCAGGGGTGCTGTTCTCGAAGCTATCTTAGAGATACGACGTGTCCTAAGACCATCTTATGACACGTCTTTGTCCTTAGTCGTGTTCTCGATCCTCTCCTAACTTATGATATTTCGCATTTTTCAACTTAACTTTAAGACACCTAATTAGGTGTCTTAAGATCATCCTATCTCAATCCTAACCTTATATTTCACCTTTTGTTCAATATTTTTCTTAAAGATGAACATGAATGAATACGAACGCACCAATAAACACGTATCTGTAAAGAAACACGATTTTAAACTTCGAACTCAGTGTTCACGAAACGACTACTATTTTATGCGTATTGTTGTCATTTCTAAACAAACTGTAAATTAAAATGCCTTTTCAATAATATTTTATATTTAGACTTGCAATCGTACCCTTCATTAAATACACGTTAATAGACAAAATTGGTTAACAATTTTGTCTTTGAACATTGGTATGTAAAAACTTAGTATATAAAATTAAAATATTAAAGTTAGGATATGTTTAGGACGTCCTAACACAAGATGCGTCTGAGATAGCGTCGAGACACAACTTAAGAAAGTCGTAAGATAATCTAAAGTCTATCCTAAACTTGGTCATAAGATATGACTTGGGACGAATCTTAGGATACTTTCGAGAACCACCCCTGATTTTTATTTTTATAGCATATTTGTTTTATTATGCTTTTTATTACAAACTGAGTTTTCATTTTACGGTTATCCACTCTATGCAGTTTTCTATAAGTATATTATTTTTTTATGATTATTCGACGGTCCTGACGTTGAAAATGAAGAGAAAACGTTGCAAGATTGTCCAGTAACAAAATAGACTAGACATTTTCATTTTCTTTTCATTTTATTATTTGATATTCCGCATTCAAAATTCCTTTTATATCAGAAACTTTATCAAATGCACATTTCGGAAAGAATATAGTCTTTAAAGAATGATACCAAATTTTCATACACGTTCGAATGTGTGATATGTAAGAAAAAGCGCGTCATTAACGCGCATTTACCAAACGGTAACACAATGTACTAGACAAGCAAAAAGATGAATTTATCTTTATAATTTTCACCTTTAAAACATATTCATCTGTTATTTTTGCTGCAAACAAAAAGCACATTTTGAATATATGATTGTTTTTAATAAATGATGCTGTAAAATATATAATTTGATCCACCAAAATAGTCTATTAGGACTTTATTCTTTCCTGTATAAGCCTTTCCACAAAATTTATGCAACATTTAGCTTCATGGGCTAGCTGGAAATTTTGAGGAAAGGTAAAAATCATAGATGTTGTCATAGGGAATTATGCCAAGTTATCCTGCTCAAAAATAAATTTTCCCGATGCGATTAACTAAGGAGTTTCGTTTTTCATGTTACAAGTTATACGCACTTTTTGCCGGTGACTGACTGCTAGGGAGTTTGATTTTATTAGATATATTTGTTTTATCATTGAAAAAGTTGATGTTATGTAATCCTGTCCTATAATGCGCAAAATACCCGAACAGTATGAATTTTTTCCTTATTATATAATTTTATGAGACAAATTATATAGACCCCCTCATGTGCATAAATACTGTGCGCAGCGTCCAGGTATTATAGAATACTAAAATACCGAATTTGCATAATGAACAGTAAATTTCGTCATGATGTACACGTTTTTTAAGGAATAACCTCTTATCAGCAGCATTAGTATCAAATATAATGGAAAGCCAAAATCCAAAAGTAGTCAACAAAGAAGTACTCATTAGCAAAAAATATCGAAATAGGAGGCTAAATCCAGTACCAAGGATCCGGACATCCACCGAATGTCATACACGGAATAAAGCCTCAGTATTTTAAAGGTGTTAGAATTTCGACAAAAAGTAAATTTTATATAGACCTCTGGTCCAGCAGCAGTTGCATCGGCTCAATGGTTTCAAAATACTAAAATTCCGAAGTTGCATAATGAACAGTAAATTTCTATATGCTGTACATGTGTTCCAAGGAGTAACCTCTCATCAGCAATAATTTCATAATTTTAAAGACCTAAAACTGTTAAGAATTGTTTGACCGCTCAATCCGATTACTATGTAATCACTGATATATATTGACTAGCAGCATCATATTAGGTAATAAAATAACAAAATTGTGTATTGTATTAATTGGATATTCATTAAAAGATTTAATATTTTATTCCAGATGAAGTAACTACAGAAAAATATAATAGATAAAATGCCAAATAAAATGCTCAGAAATGTGTCTTAAAAACATTTTACTCTATGATTTGAAATACTTAAAAGCAACCATGCTTTAAGAATTTGATTTCATTAGAACAGGCATTTTAATTAATTAGATTTTCAAAGTGTGGTAATTTCCCGTAAGTCTCAAAGAAAACCGTTTATGTTTGATAATCTTGCCTAAAAACCATATATATCCTTGAATTCCTTTTATTTAAAAAAGTGATTGTAATTTGATTTTAAAAAAATGATAAAAGAATCTATACCCAAATTTTAAACAACGGGTTCTTCATGGATCAAACAGGAGGTCACTGTCATTCTCGACAGTCATTACTCCAGCTTGTTTTTCTTTGTCATGTTATCTCAATATATAATAAATCTGATTTGCCCTGTTTTTTTTTTTTTTTTTTTTTTTTTTTTTAGCTAATCTGATCAAAAGTGTTAGCTATTGGTATTACTTGGGTCAATTGTCTTGCGTTTACTTTTCACATATTCATTGTGTCCTCTGAATTACATTCCACCAAACTTTACATGACATTATGTTTTGAAAGCCATTTACAAAAATGTTCATTTCGTTCCTATCCGTTAAATAAAAAACATTTCCGCTAGCACGGTACATAATTTAGCATTTAGCAAAATCGCAATAAAACTTTGGAAATTATTAACATAAATTACAAATTTTGGTATAGTTTAAACAAAGATAGATGCATAATTTTCCATTTCTCATTTAGGAAATTACCTTATATTTGAACAATACAACTTGTATATCCATACTCTTTTTTGAGGTGTCTTTCATTTAAAATAAGATACAATGAAGAGTGAAAGTTTTAAAAGGGGATTATAAATGTGAAGTTAAAAAAACTTTCAATGATTTTGACAAAATGAATGAGTCAAAAAAAAAAATCATTCTTAGATTTAAAAAAATGGGATCTTTTCCAATATTGGTAAATTTCCCGAAACTCTCAAAGGACTTTTTTGAGATTCTACATCTACTACGATGCCCTTTCACTAGTTTTCATATCATTTATTTTCAAACATATTGTGATTTCGGCAATGTATTTTCATATAAGAGATACCCCAACCTATTTCTTTTTTTAACGAGAGCACGACTGTAGAATACAACAGGAAAAAACACAAGATTGCATAAATCAAAAGTCCAGATTAATTAGTATTCGTTTACTGATGTGTTAATCTGTTTACATAATCAATCTGAGATGACGTTAAAAATACAAGATTCTGGAAAAGCTTAATAATCCTAATTTTATAAATTTCGGACAAATTTCATCATTTCATTTCTTATGAAAAAGGTTTGTATATGACAGGTAATACAAAGACGTTTTGATGGTTCTGTTGACTTCTATAGAAACTGGATAGATTACAAGAAAGGCTTTGGTTCTCCTAGTGGTGAATATTGGCTTGGTACGTATTGATGTTTCATGAATTCATAATATCAAGTTTTTGTATTTTTAAATGTGTAAAACAATAACTTTTATAATAAATATGCGACCTACTATGCTGTATGATTTAAATTTTGTATTGACATATAAAATATATAAGGTGCGTGACAAGTCTTGGTGGTTTTCGGTCTATCCCACAGATTTTTGCGAAATCGGATATATTGAAGAAACAAACTGCACTTTTCATTTTTATCACTGAAAACCCCCATAAAAACACTTGTGACCTTAAAATCGTGTAATAAAATTTACTCATATTGATTGATTGATTAGTTCAAGTTAAACGTCCAGTGGGCAATATTTAAGCTATATCAGGACGAGAACAAGGTAATCAATTAAACAAAATCATAAGTGAAAGAAGAGAGAAAAAGGTGGAAGGGACAACCGGGGCTTGGGGTTTAGATTGCTATTGAAAAGGGGAAAAATTGGAAATGGCTGGAATGACTCTGCTTTCCTTAGAAAAATATAGATTGAGTCTTTTATACTGCATGAAGCGTGGCTTTTCTCAACACAGTTTGGTTACAATGGTTCGCGGCCAGGCTTTCCATATTATGACCTGACTAACCCGCATAGACAGGCCATTTCCCTATCCACCAGCTGGGGACGTGCCCGGCAACTCAGTCTGTAGCCTGAGCCTATGAAAACCTCGACGCTTATGAAAAATATATTTGATTTATCATATATGAAACCTATGTGATCTCTCATTTCTTTAAAACGGCGGAATCATCAGTTTATATTTACTTATGTTTTGGCTATCGCAGTCTAAAGATATATCAAATATTGGCAATCACGGACAAACAGATACAACGGTAGACACATTTCCACAAGATTATTCGTGCTATTCATTATTTGACCAAGTTTAAGCTTTTGTAAAAATTTTCCAAACCATCCGCGAAAATTTTTTTCGAGTTTGTGCCTTACTGTTGCTGCACAATACAATGAAGCAAATTTAACTATGATTAGTTTTACTTCTCTAAGTGAAGATCGTTAATATATATATATATGTTAAAAAGGCATGTTTATTTTGAACAAACAAGAAATTGATCATCATGAAAAGGGATTTGTAGCCACGGTTTTTATAATCACATGCACAAAAATTGGCCAATCTGGGGCGGCATTTTTTTAGTTCCAATTCTTTAATACACCCATATTCCGGTGACTATTGCAAGCATTCCAAATAAAACGCAAAATAATCTATTTCTGTGTTGACATTAGATGTTTCAATTAACCCCTGAAATATTTGCAAATACGTTTTACTGTTATACAAATGACTCGCTTGAACTAAATGGACATTATCTCCCTTAATACTTAGCTATTGCATTTACCTGTCAATCAGGAAAAGGCGTATCTTAATACAACTTCATTGAACCAATCCACGTAATATCGGACTGTTGCTTCGTTCAGCCAAAATAAAACAGAATCATAAGAAGTTTTCGAAAATCTCAAGCCTAGCCAAAACGCTTTTGCGGGTTAACAAAAATATACAACATTATTTGTGTTCAAAACAGAAAATATAAATACCACATGTTCCAACGAGAAATACAATTCAAGCTCGGTACCTGAATACGGGAATTTTGAGTCGTGTTCATTCCGACAACATTTTTGTGTATTATGCGAAAAAAATCAATACATCAATACCTTGAGATGGAATCACTAATTAGTGAACACTGTTGAGCCATGGGTGATTTATATTTAATCGATTTGTAGCGCTTCAGATTAATTGTTTTTCGTCAATCAAAATTTAGTTAAATAATTGTCATGCAGGACAAATTATAAGTGCACTTCAATTTAATAAATAGTTTGTTTTTAGGTGGTATATATCTATATTCAATAGGACTGGATTCCGATTATACTTCTCACTGGTATTTGTGGAGATTGTTTCCGCCTTCAATTACACGAGAGTTCCTATCTCGAAAGTCCCGTATTGGTGTCCAAAGGCTCCTACTACAGATCTTCCGTGCGTGTCCCAGCGTATTAGATAGGGAAATTCCCTGTCTATGGTTTAGTCAGGTCATTCTACGGAAAGCAATTTTAGCCGAACTGTTTTCAGAATCTCTACGTTCCATGCATAATAAAGAACCCTTTTAAATTTTTCTGCGGGAAGCCGACTCACTGGGGGTCGCATAGAAGGCTTAATTGCATGACTCTACTCATTTCTCCCCTTTTTCCAGTGACAATCAAATCTCATTACACCGGTGCCCCTTCAACTTTTATTCTTTTCTTCTTTTGTGTAGAATTCGGTTTATGTGATTAACTTGTTCCCGATATGATCTAGATGAAATATTGCTTACCGGACGTTTACCTCTAATTCTTATATGACGTCCGTCAATCGCCTTGTGTCCATAACCTTGGTAAAATTGGGTATTGTCAAGACAATAGACGGTACTTTTGATAACATCATAGACAGTCTGACGACAGTTTTTGTAGCGTAATAAAATAAAACGTCATGCTTTACTTGGTAAAATGGCTGTTTCACCTATGAAAATAAAGACGAATTCATCTCTGCTGTACCCTGAAAGCGTCATATTAGAATTGAAATAATTCACGGGAACATGAAGATATGTTGGGTTTGCTCTTTATGCCTATATTTTACACCTCAAATACACCCGGGTTAAAATATTTGTCATAAAGGCCAACCCGTGATAAAATCGCCATATATTCACGCTCCCGTGAATTATTTCTTAAGTAATTAATAAATTTATTATTGTTGAAGAGAACCATGAGTAGTGTATCGGGTTACCCTAGACCACCTATCCTCCCATAGAGCTAATGTTAAAATTCCTGAATTACCCCCGATTATGCAAATGAGCTAATTAACCACGCCAATTTTTCCTTATATGGTCATCCATGATCCCTACTTCCAAGCGTCAGGAACGTAGAGCACCGTGAGCGTAGCGAAATGGTGTGAGAGTGGTGTGACGGTTGGGGTGGGGCGACTGGGATCAGTATTCTAACCCAAACCTCTTTCTATTGTTTTATTCTATTTTGATTCCTTCTCTCGTATTGCTTGAATAACCATTGCGAATAGAGGTTTTATTCTTTGTGTATGTACTTTATCACTCTGATATTTTTTTGTCCAGTACTAAATTTTTTTTCTGTACTTGTGTTTAACTTATAACCTTAATTCAACCATTGCGTTGGTATCGATTTATTTTTTGTGATACCTTTTACCCTTTGTCTTATGTCTCAGTTATCTCCCTTTGTTTTGTGTACTCTGGAGTCCATGTTTT
>MJUU01015635.1:19357-38042 GCA_002080025.1 Modiolus philippinarum | reverse complement strand
CCCCCCCAACAGATGTGAAAGTACTTTTTTATTCGTGGCTGTGGGGTTCCAATTAGTGTAGATTTCTTTTAAATGAAACCAAAAACTCTAAAATTCAACTGAATACCAATTTCATTTCACTTAAACTTGCATGGAAATTCCATGAAACCACGATTTCAGTGTTGATGTTTTGCAAAACCATGAAAAATTGAAACCCAGGAACAAAGTAACTTTCACTTTATGATCTGATGTAGGCTTATGCCTTAATACCAATACAACAGAAAGTTAGGCATATAATGCCGTTGAAGTCCTGATTTGTTTTTTTTTTTCATTCACTTACTTTCCTAATACATGTATAATCTGTATATTGGAGCAAATTTAGGCAAATTTTTTGGAGAAGCTTGGACTAACCACCTTAGATTTATATATCATTAACTTTAATGATGTCTCTTGTTGACAAGTTGATGTATGACCAGGCATTAAATATACATAATTACATGAATTATTGAAATACACACTGTACCCTTTCTATTGGACATTGTCCCTTTTACAACCCATGCAGATTTTTTTATGATATCTTATTCAGCCTTAATGACAGAAAATAGGGGAAATTTCTTCAATGTTCTAATCAGTTTATTTAACTTAGAAGTTATTGAATTCAGCTATGTGTTATTTAGACTATGGCTATCCGAATTACATTTTGTATACTCTCAGGCCACATCAAATTATTTAATTGATTCTCATTACCATCTGCCCCATTTTTTCTAAGCTCAATTTTTTGTTTTTTTTCAATTATACAGAAATTTGTTTTAAATTCCTATCAATTTTAGTGAAAATCAGTAAAAAATAAAAAATAAAAACCCTCCCACCCATCCCAGACTTTTATACGACCGCAAAAATTTTTGCGGTCGTATAATGGTATGGTGCTGTCGTCGTCGTTGTCGTTGTTGTCTGTAGACTCTATTGTTTTTGGCCAATAACTTAAGTTCCAAATGATCAATCCTTATGAAATTTTAACACAATGTTCCTTGGCACAAAAGGAAGGCTTGGCATAGTTTTGGTCATTGGGGCCCCACCCGTTTTTTTAAAAAGGGGCCAAAAAGGGTTACATTTGATGTTTTCACATATTTGACTGTAGAATCTTTATTATATATCAGATTTTGATGGGGTTTCTTTCAGTGTTCTCCTTAGGAAATTACCAATCAGTAGTATGACAACAGATTTCACATCGCATGTACCGTTCATGAGATATATGGGTCCCAAAAGGGGAAATCTCAAAAATCTATTTTTTTCATTTTTTGTCCGATTTTGATGCAGTTTTTTTCATTTGATTCCTTATGAAAAATTAATATGGCGCTCAACTTTTATAGTTTTGGTAACTTGTTTCCTTTCCCAGCTATGAGGGGCCGAACGGGGCCAAAATTGCAAATTTGCTGATTACCTGAATTTTTTTTTTTTCATCGGATTTCGATGGTTTTTTTTTTCTTGGAATTCCTCTTGATATTAGCTTTCAGTAATATGTCAATGGATTTTGCGTAGCTCTTACCGTTTCCGAGCTACAAGGGGTCAAAGGGGCCAAAATTGCAAATTTTCGAAATATGTGAAATCTTTATTTTTCATCGGATTTCGATGGGATTTTTTTCTTTGAATTCCACTTGATATAAGCTTTCAGTATATGTCAACGGATTTTGTGTAGCTCTTACCGTTTCCAAGCTACAAGGGGTCAAAGGGGCCATAATTGCAAATTTTCGAAATATGTGAAATCTGAATTTTTCATCGGATTTTGATGGAATTTTTATACGACCGCAAAAATTTTGTGGTCATATTATGGTATGGCGCTGGCGTTGGCGTCGGCGTTTGCGTCGGCGTTGGCGTCTGTGGACAGCATTACTTTGGTTCTAGTGAACGAATTGTTACCAAATTTTAGCATGATGTTTGTTGGCACAAGCTTAAGCGGGGGTTTTAATTTCGCGTTCCTTGCCCAACCCGTTTTTGAAAAAGAGGCAACAAAGGGGCCAAAAAGGGGTTAAATTAGGTAATTTCGTGTCTGTGGACAGCATAACTTTGGTTCTAGCGGACGGATTGTTTTCAGATCTTAGTATGATGTTTCTTGGAACATTCTTGAGAAATATTTTTTTCCTTTAGTTTTTGGCCCCACCCATTTCAGAATTGGGGGCCAAAAAAGAGTTAAATTGGGTGTTTTCACATATTTTACTGCAGAATCTTTATTATTTATTGGATTTTGATGGGGTTTGTTTCAGGTTGCTCCTGAGGAAATTTTCAGTCTGGAATATGCCAACATCGGATTTCACGTAGCATGTACCTCTGACGAGATAAATGGGGCCCAACAGGGGCTAATCTCAAAAAAATGATTTTTTTTATTTTAAGTCCGATTTTGATGCAGTTTTTTTCAATGGATTCTTATGAAAAATTAATATGGCACTCAGCTATTAGATTTTTGGTTACTTGTTTCCCTTCCCAGCTATGAGGGGCCGAAGGGGCCAAAATTGCGAATTTGCAGATTATGTAGAATTTCTATTTTTCATCGGATTTCAATGGGATTTTTTTCTTTGGATTCAGAGGTATGTCAACAGAATTTGCGTTGCTCTTACCGTTTCCGAGCTACAAGGGGTCAAAGGGGCCAAAATTGCAATTTTTCTAAATATGTCAAATCTTTATTTTTCGTCGGATTTTGATGGGATTTTTTTCTTTGGATTCCTCTTGATCTAAGCTTTCAGTAATATGCCAAAGGATTTGGCGTAGCTCTTACCTTTTCCGAGCTACAAAGGGTCAAAGGGGCCAAAATGCAATTTTTCTAAATATGTCAAATCTTTATTTTTCATCAGATTTTGATGGATTTTTTTTTTTAATTTCTATGGATGTAAAGTGTTAGTTGATAGTAACATATTTTGCATAGCTCTTACAGTTCTTTTTATCAATAAGTGATCAAAAGGGTTGATTTTTTCCGTAGTTTGTTTCCTGCTAATAACTGTGTCAAGCTTCTTTTTGTGTCCATCAGGCTCTTTACTGTGTCCACATTCACTTTGAACTACTTTTGTTGAAATTTCAGTGATCGTCATGCTGCGGTCGTATCATGCTGCGCTCGGCGTAGCCCTTTATTTTCTTTGAATTCCTCTTGATATAAGCTTTCAGTAGTATGTCAACAGAGATAGCGTAACTCTTACTGTTTTCGAGCTACAAGGGGCCAAAGGGGCCTAAATTGCAAATTTTCGAAATATGTGAAATCTTTATTTTTCATCGGATTTCAGTAGAATTTTTTTTCTTTGGATTCCTCTTGATGTAAGCTGTCAGTGGTATGGCAGCGGATTTTGCGTAGCTCTTACTGTTTTCGAGCTACAAGGGATCAGAGGGGCCAAAATTGTAATTTTTCGAAATATTTGAAATCCTTATTATTCATCGGATTTCGATCAGATTTTTTTCCTTTGGATTCTTCTTGATATAAGCTTTCAGTAGTAAGTCAACAAATTTGGCATAGCTTTTCCCGTTTCTGAGCTAAAGGGGCCAAAGGGGCCAAAATTTCAACTGATTCAAGCTCTTTATTGTGTCAATTTTATTACTGTATCAAGCACTTTACTGTGTCCTCATTCATTTTGAATTACACTTGTTCAAATTTCAGTATTTGACATGCTGCGGTCGTATCATGCTGCGCTCGGCGTAGCCCTTTAATGTTACAGGTGGATGAGAATCTACAAATTAACTTGATAGGGCGTTATTTGGAGTTTTTTCTGTCCTATTTTTTTACAGGTGTTTTTTCATTAGCATTTGGCTTCACATTTTTTATAGTGAAGTTAGTTATTTTAAGTGGTGGATGTCTAATGAAAGAAGTTTAGATGGCCAAGGTCCTTAAATACTATTTTAATCAGACCCACAGAGATTTGTTTCTTTGGTTACTGTAAACCTAGAAATTTGTGAAGTGGGAGTACCCTTCGCTTACATTCCTGGTCAAGGAAAATGCAAGAATAGTTTGGTTATGAAGAGTGTACAGAAAAGCAAAGGCATTGTAGCATCTGAAAAGTGTGAAAAATTAACCTTACAGGAAATGTTGGTCCCATAAAATTTGAAAATTCACTCCAAAAATTTCTAGGTTGACAGTCTTTGTTTGTTTGTTTTTTTAATGGCAAATTATTAATTTGGCATATATACTTATGTTACAGTTTCCCTTTTCAGATCCATTTAAGTCCATAAACAACTCATTTTACTGAAGTTTTAGTTATTTCAAAAAGGCCTCAAGCTGTAGCATGCATCTTAAAAAAATACCAAGAGTAAATCGTAGCACTGAATACATTTACAAATATGAGAAACCTTTAATAATTATTTCTCTTCACCTTTTTATAGGGTAATAAATGTCATAATTAACCACCTACAACTACCAAGTAATTAACAAAATCAATTTTACATGTCCCCTTAAGTACAAAAATTATAAACTGATCATCATGGTCATTGGGTTTATTTCAATTTTCATTTATTCCATCAGTGATTTTTAGTTTATTTCTATACATTATTTAGAATTTTCATCCAACAAGCCGTCATTAATAGGTGAGAGAATTCAGTCAGTACAGTAAAATTACACTCTTGAAGTAAGTTAATCATTTAAACGAGTCAATCATCTTTTTAGAGAAAGGGGAGGTTTGGGTACCCTACTGCTAGCTCTTGCTAGTGCCGATACCAAGTTCGGCTATCCTGAGTTCCTATGACATTGTCTATGTTTGTCTTGTCATTTTTTTTGTTTTTTTTGTGCAGTTCCCTGGTAGATTGTGACATGTGCTGTAATTTTCGGCCATTGTAAGTGTTTCCTGTTATCTTTTCTTCATTAATTGCTGGTCACTATAGAGCATGTTATGTGCACTGCAGTACACTTGAGATTGTATGTTAATAAACATATTCTGTATTGCTGCACATTTTAGATTGTCTGTTTAATAATATGCCTTGTGTATTGCCTAAACTTTTAGATTATCTGTTACTTACATATGGTTGTTATATTTCATGCTTAAAGTTATAAATGCGAAAATTTACAACCGCGAATATAAAAAATGTATACAAAAAATATAAAACCCCTCAAACAAATCCAACACTGAAAACCTTTAAAATTTTGTACCGCGAATATAAAGACCTACATGTATACAGTAACATGTCATGTGCATCGCAGCAGACCTGAGATTGTCTGTTAATTAACATGTAGTGTATTGCCTAACTTTACATGTCATGTGTATCGCAGCACACCTGAGATTGTCTGTTAATTAACATGTTGTGTACTGGCTAACAATCTAAATTGTCTTGAATTACTTTACATGTCATATGTATCGCAGCACACCTGAAATTGTCTGTTAATTAATATGTTGTGTATTGCCTACCAATCTTAATTGTCTTGTAGCTTTACATGTCATATGCATTGCAGCACACCTGAGATTGTCTGTTAATTAACATGTTGTGTATTGCCTAACAATCTTAATTGTCTTGTAACTTTACATGTCATGTGCATCGCAGCACACCTGAGATTGTCTGTTAATTAATATGTTGTGTATTGCCTAACAATCTTAATTGTCTTATTGCTTTACATGTCATGTGCATCGCAGCACACCTGAAATTGTCTGTTAATTACCAGTAACATTGTGTATTGCCTAACAATCTTAATTGTCTTGTTGCTTAAAATGTCATGTGCATCGCAGCACATCTGAGATTGTCTGTTAATTAATATGTTGTGTATTGCCTAACAATCTTAATTGTCTTCTGTGTAGAGGTTTTTGCAAACGGTGATTGGTTCATACAATTCTTACAAACTTCAGACTGTTTCCACGCGAAAAATTATTGTACTGCTTTGTTGATCAGTATAACAACACAACCACATGGGTTATTTGAGGCTTGCACAGGGTTATTTTCATGCAACATGTTTGCCAATTTTGATTTAACAGGCAGTCGTGCTGGAGGATCATTATTTGTCATTTTTTCGTGACATTGAAACAAAAAAGGGCAAGGGCAAATTCTCGTTCGTTGTAAAACGACATTCTATTTCTTGTACGTATTTGTGTAGCACCTTGTAGTGTTGAATCAATCTACATAAAATCAATAAATGGCTATTTTTAGCACGCTTACAAATACGGAGATAAATTTATAGGTGTGACATTATATTGTGATATAATCTTTAATAGAAAAAAAAACTTGGTGGAAACTGTACACAGAAGACAAAAAAATTATCATCAGCTTAAGAGCTAACTACAAGTAGAAATCTATTATATGATGCGGCTTTGCCTTACCGTAAAATAGATTTCTACTGGCAGCCTAACTCACGATGTTAGCTCTTTAGCCCATGATATATTGTCTTGTTGCTTTACATGTCAAACAAACAAACAAAGATTTATTGATAAATAATCCAAAAAAGGATTGTAATCAATACACAATACAAGATACAAAATACATCAAACAACAAACAAATATTTACAGAAATTAGTTATCATATGAGAAAAAGAAATATATATATATATATATATATATATATATATATATATTGATATAGTTATGGCTGAGGAGGCTGAAAGTACATTTATTAACTGGTACACAAACATTTCTCATTTCTGATTCTGTATAGTTTACTTACACTTTCCAAGCACAACTTATTAATATCATAATCATTACTTGATAGAATAAATTTTAATTTCTCTTCCTCAGACAATTGAACAAAACTTGGGACAATATTGGATAGGTTATTAAAAAATTCAGTAGGTGTGTCAGATAAATGAACACATCTACATATAAAATGTAATTAATCTTCAATTTCCAATTTACAAAGTTGACAAATGCTGTCTTCTAAAGCTAAGTTTTTATGTCTACCAATTTCAATTGCTAGACTACTATTACTAATTCTGATTTTAACGAAATCTGAAATAATTTTCCTCTCTGTGTCAATTTTAAGAAAATTTTCCATTTCAAAATCAATTTTTAACTTTCTATATGTTCTTAGCTTATTACCTTGGTTAGGATTAATATCATGAAATAGTTTCTCCTTCCAGTATAAAACAAAATCATCTTTTAACTTACTATGCACTGAATAAAGTAACTTCTTTTTACTGAATGAGTTTTGATTTTCCCAAATGTGATCAAATTTTAAAATATGTTTAAAGATGCTCTTCATCTTTACTTTAAACCAGTTTTCAGCATTTATACTACTATAAACTGTGTGTATCAAACTTTTTGTATTCGAATTAACTAAATGGTATCAAAATCCAACTGTAAGCTTAAGTGTCTTGTGCATCTTGTAGCTTTACATGTCATGTGCATAGCAGCACACCTGAAATTGTCTGTTAATTCACATGTTGTGTATTGCCTAACAATCTTAATTGTCTTGTTACATGTCATGTGCATCGCAGTACACTTGAAATTGTCTGTTAATTAACATGTTGTGTATTGCCTGACAAACTTAATTCTCTTGTTGCTTTACATGTCATGTGCATCACAGCACACCTGAGATTGTCTGTTAATTAAGATAGTTATCTTATTACTTATCTCTGATCTTCGAGTCACCTGTGAAGTAAATAAAACATTATCAAAAGGATGATCAATTTAACTGTAAATCGGTTCCATTGTATACTTCCTGTCTTATCGTGGTATAGAACATTAAAGCCAAGTCTGACGCGGTACAGAACATTATAAGTTCCTTTCTTAATGTGGTTTAAAACAGACTTTGCAGTTGTTTTCTTGTCACGTCATAGAAAATTGTAGTCTATTTCTGTCTGTATTTATATCAGACATACGAAAATTTTCTGGTGTGGAATTCTGTGAGTTTGACCATTACATGGGGTATGAGATCTGGAGAGAATATTCCACCAATCTGTGACTTTGGATATTGTTGTCTTTAGCAGTTACTATGGTAACATTAGGCTTACTTTTTATTTGAAATGAAGGGAGGTAACTCTTGACTATTAACACCACCACTGTTGAATTGTGACAGACTGTTCAGTATGAAGGATTTTAAGCTCAACTGCATGTCTTCAAGGTAANACTCTTATCACATGCGCAAAAGATGCATAGTTTCTGTTGTATATTTTGAATCTATTTTTCATTTCAACTGTCAAAATCTACCATCCACCAACAAATTTTTAATTAAATTTGTTTCCGAAATTCATTATGGAATTTTTTTTCTACTTGAAAAGGCAATGTTCGGGACAAACTTTAATTTTCCTACTTGTGACGTCACAAATAAAATCGTAATGTCCGGTTCGTCAGCAGCGTCGGTTGGAAAGTTTGAATGGAGATTAAAAGGACTTGAGGCATTTTCTACAGTTAAAATAGCAATCAAATCAAACAAAAGTAAGTTTTTATTGTATTTGTGGAAAGTGTTTTGTCAGCGAGTTTGTTTATCAAAATCAAAATGTTACGGAACCATTAGATAGTCGCTGCTCGCTTCGGGTATAAAATGGGTGAAATTTCCATATTAGAATCGAAATAAATCATACCCGCCAAATACTATATTGTCATTATAACATGGGCTTTCGTTGTTTTTGCATATTTTACCCCTCGCTAACGCTCGGGATAAAATACTTGCAAAAACAACTCAAGCCCATGTTATAATGACAATATAGTATGGCGGCCATGTTTTATTTCTTAAGTAGTACATGACTGTTTTAGTGACAAGCAGGGACGGGCGAGACATCTTTTAGGGTCCACTCTTGTTAACTTTCTATATGTTCTTAGCTTATTACCTTGGTTAGGATTAATATCATGAAATAGTTTCTCCTTCCAGTATAAAACAAAATCATCTTTTAACTTACTATGCACTGAATAAAGTAACTTCTTTTTACTGAATGAGTTTTGATTTTCCCAAATGTGATCAAATTTTAAAATATGTTTAAAGATGCTCTTCATCTTTACTTTAAACCAGTTTTCAGCATTTATACTACTATAAACTGTGTGTATCAAACTTTTTGTATTCGAATTAACTAAATGGTACCAAAATCCAACTGTAAGCTTAAGTGTCTTGTGCATCTTGTAGCTTTACATGTCATGTGCATAGCACCACACCTGAAATTGTCTGTTAATTCACATGTTGTGTATTGCCTAACAATCTTAATTGTCTTGCTTTACATGTCATGTGCATTGCAGCTCACCTGAGATTGTCTGTTAATTTACATGTTGTGTATTGCCTAACAATCTCGTTACATGTCATGTGCATGCATCCCAGCACACCTGAAATTGTCTGTTAATTCACATGTTGTGTATTGCCTAACAATCTTAATTGTCTTGCTTTACATGTCATGTGCATTGCAGCTCACCTGAGATTGTCTGTTAATTTACATGTTGTGTATTGCCTAACAATCTCGTTACATGTCATGTGCATGCATCCCAGCACACCTGAGATTGTCTGTTAATTCACATGTTGTGTATTGCCTGACAATCTTAATTGTCTTGCTTTACATGTCATGTGCATCGCAGCACACCTGAGATTGTCTGTTAATTCACATGTTGAGTAAAGCCTAACAATCTTGTTACATGTCATGTGCATCGCAGCACACCTGAGATTGTCTGTTAATTCACATGTTGAGTATAGCCTAACGTCATGTGCATCACAGTACACCTGAGATTGTCTGTTAATTCACATGTTGTGTATTGCCTAACAATCTCGTTACATGTCATGTGCATCGCAGCACACCTGAGATTGTCTGTTAATTCACATGTTGTGTATTGCCTAACAATTTTAATTGTCTTGCTTTACATGTCATGTGCATCGCAGCACCCCTTAGATTGTCTGTTAATTCACATGTTGTGTATTGCCTAACAATCTTAATTGTCTTGTTACATGTCATGTGCATCGCAGTACACTTGAAATTGTCTGTTAATTAACATGTTGTGTATTGCCTGACAAACTTAATTCTCTTGTTGCTTTACATGTCATGTGCATCACAGCACACCTGAGATTGTCTGTTAATTAAGATAGTTATCTTATTACTTATCTCTGATCTTCGAGTCACCTGTGAAGTAAATAAAACATTATCAAAAGGATGATCAATTTAACTGTAAATCGGTTCCATTGTATACTTCCTGTCTTATCGTGGTATAGAACATTAAAGCCAAGTCTGACGCGGTACAGAACATTATAAGTTCCTTTCTTAATGTGGTTTAAAACAGACTTTGCAGTTGTTTTCTTGTCACGTCATAGAAAATTGTAGTCTATTTCTGTCTGTATTTATATCAGACATAC
Organism: Modiolus philippinarum; assembly: GCA_002080025.1. NCBI lineage: Eukaryota > Metazoa > Mollusca > Bivalvia > Mytilida > Modiolidae > Modiolus > Modiolus philippinarum. Next base: position 27,853 of record MJUU01015635.1, on the reverse strand, counting down.
GAAAATTTTCTGGTGTGGAATTCTGTGAGTTTGACCATTACATGGGGTATGAGATCTGGAGAGAATATTCCACCAATCTGTGACTTTGGATATTGTTGTCTTTAGCAGTTACTATGGTAACATTAGGCTTACTTTTTATTTGAAATGAAGGGAGGTAACTCTTGACTATTAACACCACCACTGTTGAATTGTGACAGACTGTTCAGTATGAAGGATTTTAAGCTCAACTGCATGTCTTCAAGGTAATATTATGTATTTTTAGGACCCAACAATTGTTTGCTGCATATCCTGTCCATTTACATCTTGTCATTTTCAGTTTTGCTATTGGGTTGTTAATCAAGATGATGATAATCAATTTTGTATCCACAACCTAAAGTTGGGGACATATTGTTTAACCGTAACTGTTTGTACGTTTGTTCACAGAATAAAAACATATGATTACCAGGGGGCATCTGTGTCTTACAGACACAGCTACCTAGCACATGGTCATATCTCTCTATAGAATTTTAATGATTACATTTAATGATAGGTTTAGAGCATATATCCTTTTAAAAGTTTCCTTGAGGGAGTACGAGTGTGAGAAATTTTGTAATTAGAATTAAAATCTGGTGCCGGTCTTTTATTTTGAAGAGCTTTTCTAATAGAGCAACATCAGCAAAAATTTTTGAAAATCCATGTAAGAATTTTTAAGATAAACGATGTCAAAATTTTGGCGGGAAACAGTTTTCTCTAGAGTTTTCCTTCAATTTCCATTAGTTGTTTATATGCCTTAAAATATATGTAAATATAATTGGAAGTTGATAAAATTTTATACATTGTCTATTTTATGCATTTTTAAGTGACCTATGACCAAGAAAATATGACACATGTGTAAAAGAATTTTACACCCTGTTTAATGGATAAAACCCAAAGATATCCAATGCTACGGAAATCTGACACTCATACTCCCTTAAGGTGTCTGCAGGGTATTAATTTCCTATTATAGAATTTTGTGAAATTTTCTGTGTAGAAGCACAATTATATTATTGTTCAAAATATAAAATAAAATTTCGGGGTCACCGTGCATTTAAGCGCAAAATCTGAAACTGAAGATTTCAGGATTTTACAAAGAAATGACAGGGAAAAGGATCATATGAGAGAATAGCTTGAAACATCTATTATAGAATTTTTTCATACTTTGCATGTGTTTAATTATCATTATGTAGTTAACATATAAAAAATTAAAATTAGGGGTCACCGTTGAAATAAGAGAGAAAAATTGAAAAATGTTAATTTCTCTAGTGATATCTTTGTTAAAATATTTTATCAAATTATCTCCCTTTAAAAATTTCTGTGTTCTGTAAATCCAGCAACAGATTTCAAGCTCATGTGTTTTAGATCACGTTTTTGTAACGAAAATGTTATAAAAATGATTAGGAATATAAATTTTAAATACATTTGAGCTTTCTTTTCATTTTAAATAACTATTTTGTTAAATTTCTTAATGAATGACACCTAAATGAATAATTATTAGACAAAAATGGCGGAATAATACCACTGAGACACCTTAAGGTGAGAGGTAATTAAATAAGCACCTTTACTGGTGAACGTTATAAATTTGCTTTGGAATGAACGTAAAATAATTTTACTTTTAATTTTAAATTATTGTCGTTTCAAACTATATCCTACAATTTTTCTGAAAAATTGATATTATGTTGCCAAAGAAATTTCTGTTTTATTGATATAATTTTTTTATAGGGTCACCAAGTTTGTTTTCGTGGTATAGATCGCTGAATAGATGTTCATCTTACAAATCACTCCTAAAATCTTAACTTTTAATGACGACGTCGCTATTTTGACGTCAGATTTTATAAAAAAAATCCATTTATGTCGTGCCTATTCAATGTTCAACTATTTATACAGGCGAAATTAATTTGGTGACCCTATATAAAATTTACACCATTAAAATGGGAATTTCATTGTTTAAAAAATTATCCTTTATGCAGAAAAATTGTAGGATATGTTTTTATAAACGCGCAAGTCACGTTTCATTTATTATTTTTCTGTACGTTTTACATGGATTCTATATGAAAACAACAAACTGGTTTATTTTTCAATCATTCATTAATTTCAAACATAAAAATAGCTAAACCTATTGTATTTCACCTTGAAATTCAGCTTCATTTGATGCACTTTCATGTAAAATTTCACCAAAATCCGGAAACTTTGCTATTTACGTACCTATTACCTTAAAAATAAACTCTTTGGGTCGTTGTCTCTTTGACACATTCCCTGTTTCCCTTCTTTTTCCTATTAAAATAACAAGGCATAATCTTTTCCTATTATCTGGTAAAACAAAAATTTTGGAAAAAAAGAGGTGGTCAAAAATAAAATCTCTTTAAAAGAATTGCTTAAAATGTCATGTCACAACTAAAGCTCAAGATTATTACCAACTTCGAGGTCAGTGCTGGCATAGAAGTGTACTTTTTAATTTACAGGGAAAAATGAAGCCAGTAGGTTGATTGAATTTGTTCATGAGAAAATTAAATTAGAGTTTTTTGTTGATAGGGGTTGTTACTGATATTATCAAGCATTGTTTTTATTTGTTTATTTGTACATTCTATCTACTTGGAGAGATCAGAGGTCAAATGGAACTCTTTACAATAGTTAAGTGTCTTTTGTAATTAAAATCTATGATCATTTACCAAAGAGGACAACTTTAATTGTCAATATGACATTTAATTAATGTTTTATCCTATTATATTCAACTTATGTACTTTTAAAGACTATAGAAGTCATCAGTATAAAGTTGCAAAAAATTAGTTTAATTTCTGAAATTTCTATCATACTGCATGTTTATCAGGCCTAGGATTTAAAAATCAAAACGATTTTTGTGTCCTCTGCTGTAAGCAGATTTGACACATGGGGTAATAGGATGGTCTGTCTGTTAACCCACAACTCCTCCAAAACTGAAAGTCCGATTCAAACTAACTTACAGCATATGTTTTATACCTGATTTACTTGTGTATTCGATACTTAAGGAGGCTCACTCATGATGATGTTTATATAAAGGATTTCTTTAAAGCCTATTTCAATTGATAAAGCATTGCAGACTAAATGAAATGGTAAAAAAAAAAATATATATAGGTACGTGTGCTTTTTAGGGAGATACAAGACATTAAAAAATTTGGTGGGAAATGGATTTCTCTGGATTTTCCCTTTATTTAACATCAGGACAAAAACCTAGGAAGTTATATCAAGAATTTGATAAGAACTTGTGAGGTGTCTTAATTTGACCTAAAGCAGACATTCATAAAATAAAAAGTGGGGGTCCGTGTGCAAAATTCTTTAAGCCACTGAATTGGATAAAACCTAAGGAGTTCCGAAATATGACACAAATTCAAAAATGTGATGATACATCAGCAAATGAATACCGAAGCAAGAACAAGGAAAGGGGAAATTCTAAAATCATAAATCCAACATCACGGCAATTCACAGCAACAAGAATTGAGACAGTAGGACAAAGACAAAACAAATAAACAAAAATGAACAAGAACCCCACAAAACTAAAGCACTAGCAGTGTTAACCCCTATAAAAACTGAGGTATCATCAGGTGTTCCGGAAGGGTAAGCATGATCTGCTCCACACGTGGCACCCGTCACACTGCCAGTGAAAGGTCCGGTTTTGTCACAGTCGGTGTTAGTCAGTCCGGTAACAAACTCTGGATCTACCCAAAAATATCTGTTCTCATTTGTGAAACAGAAACATTGTAATGGTCTGTCAAATCATGGTGACGACCGTAAAACTTCTGTAGTGACAATTGCAACAGTGACTGAACATACCATTGATGTGTAAGTTTTTGAGACAGTAATTTCGCTCTGTTGACGATGAGTGAGCTACCTTAACGATGATAAAGCTCCACTTAAAGCAAAATTGTTCATTTGTTATCTGGATTTGTAAATTATCCCTGATGTTGTGCACATGATGCTAAAAATCTTAATTTTGCTTATGGCCGAGCTGGTATTTCCAAGTTGGATAGAACCTAATCTAACTTTGTAACATCCTCCATTAATTGTTCTAGGACAGGTTCATTAAAGCTAAATGATTCAATGCTTTGTATTTATACCACTATATTTCATACTTTGTCACAAATCAGTTCATTTAATACAAGTTTATTTCATGCCTGGTCCTATGACCAGTTTATTTGATATGTCTTGGGACCAGGTTATTTCATGCCTGAAGTGTCCTAAGACCAGGTTATTTTATGCCTTGTCTTGAGACCAGGTTATTTCATGTTTTGTCTTGAGACCAGATTATTTAATGCCCTGTCATAAGACCAGGTAATTCATGCATTGTTCTATTACCAGATCAATTCATGCCTTGTCCTAAGACCAGTTTATTTCATGCCTTGTCCTAAAACCAGTTTATTTCTTGCCTTGTCCTAAGACCAGATTATTTCATGCCCTGTCCTAAGACAAGGTTATTCATGCCTTGTCCTAAGACCAGGTTATTTCATGCCTTGTCCTAAGACCACATCATTTCATGCCTTGTCCTAAGACCAGATTATTTCATGCCCTGTCCTAAGACCAGTTTATTCATGCCTTGTCCTAAGACGAGATCATTTCATGCTTTGTCCTTAGACCAGATTATTTCATGCCCTGTCCTAAGACCAGGTTATTCATGCCTTGTCCTAAGACCAGTTTATTTCATGCTTTGTCCTAAGACCAGATCATTTCATGCCTTGTCCGAAGACCAGATTATTTCATGCCCTGTCCTAAGACCAGGTTATTCATGCCTTGTCCTAAGACCAGATCATTTCATGCCTTGTCCTAAGACCAGTTTATTTCATGCTTTGTCCTAAGACCAGTTTATTTCATGCCTTGTCCTAAGACCAGATCATTTCATGCCTTGTCCTAAGAACAGTTTATTTCATGCCTTGTCCTAAGACCAGATCATTTCATGCCTTGTCCTAAGACCAGTTTATTTCATGCCTTGTCCTAAGACCAGGTTATTTCATGCCTTGTCCTAATACCAGGTTACTAGTATTTCATGCCTTGTCCTAAGACCAGTTTATTTCATGCCTTGTTCTAAGAGCAGATTATTTCATGCTTTGTTTTGAGACTGGTTTATTTCATACTTTTTCTTGAGTTTATTTCATGCCTTGTCCCAAGACCAGTTTATTTCATGTTTTGTGGATTGACCAGAGTTCATTGTATGCTTTGCCCTAAGACCAGTTCATTTAATGCCTTATCCTAAGACCAATTTATTTCATGCCTTATCCCAAGACCAATTTAATTCATGCCTTGTCCTAAGACTAATTTATTTCATGCCTTGCCCTAAGACCAGCTTTCATGCTTTGGCATTGCTTGTCCTAAGACCAGTTTAGTTCATGCCATGTCCTAAGGCCAAATAATTTCATACCCTGTCCTAAGACCAGATTATTTCATGTCCTGTCCTAAGACCAGTTTAATTCATGCCTTGTCCTAAGACCAGATCATTTCATGCCTTGTCCTAAGACCAGGTTATTTCATGCCTTGTCCTAACACTTTATTTCATGTCTTGTCCTAAGACCAGATTATTTCATGCTTTGTTATGAGACCAGTTCATTTCATGCTTTGTTTTGAGACCAGTTCATTTCATTCCTTGTAATGAGACCAGTTCATTTCATGCTTTGTCTAGAGACCACAGTTATTTTCATACTTCATATTTCATGTTTGTATTTTGCCATTGACTTAGGGACCGACCATTTAACTTGAAGGGGGGGGGGGGTGTTATGGTTTTTTTCTAAAAAAAATATTTTGGATTTGATTTTAAGTGAAAAAAATATTTTGGCTGCCAAAATGATGAAAAAAAATTTTCTGAAGGTGGCTTTCTGCCCCCAAAAATAATGTTAATTTTGAAAAAAATATTTTGTTGATACGCGTACAAAAAATTTTCTGTCCAGAAAAAAAAACCATAACCCCCCACTTCAGGTTAAATGGTTGGTCCCTTAATATAATTAAACATATGTATGTCAGACATTGTCTCTGAAGGATATTATAAAAAGTTTATTTGACTGTCAGTCAAATTAATAGGGAATGTTTAATGTCAGAATTGTAATTACCTAAAGGTATCAATAAATTAATACAAAATATGTAAAATAGATTGGTAGCAGTTACAAGGTGTTGTTATGGATCTGAGTTTAACATGAGGCTTTAAAAATTGTGTTGTATGTTATTCCATATCTTTACAGGGATACAGGTTAGCACTGTAGTTTTTTGTGGGATTGGAATCTTGGTTGTGTACCTTCATGCATTTTCGTAGTTAAATCATTGGCTATCAAAAATATTGAAATTTCAGTTGTGGAACCTGCAGTTTTATTAGTTTTTAATGCTACATGTATTATTTCATTAAATTCATAGTAATTGTAAAATTCTGAAGAAACTGCATGAATAGGCTATTCCTACTTGTTTTAGCTCAGGCTCACCATGCAGATAAAGACATCCATGCATTCCAAGGAATCTTTTTATTCAAAGATCTTCTCCTCTGAAACTACTAGGCCAATTGGAACCAAACTTGGCCAGAATAGTCCTGCAGAGGTTGTCCCTGAAAAAAAAGTGTTTTTCAGGTTTGCCCCGTGTCCAAGATTGTCACTGGTTGGGAACATTATTGAACATAAGACCCTAGTGGTAAACTTTAAAAGATGGTTTCCTCTGAAACTAATAGGCCAATTGGAACCTAGCTACAGAACGGGTGCTGTATAGGTCCTTTTCATATATTCTTATAATTAGGTGGACCATATGGTGCCCTGAGTTATCAAAATAACAGCACAAGGACCACAACAGGTATGGTTTTGCAGCTAATTTGAACTGACTTTGGTCATTATAATCATTTGGAGGTTAAAAAGGTATTTTTCAAGTTAACAGCTTATCCAAGATGGGGCTAGTGTGGAAAAATGTATTATAACATTGGACTCTATGGGAAAACACATTTAGACATCTCACTTGGCCGATTGGAATCAAATTTTTTTGCCATAATAATCTAGGTTGTCTGCTGGTCCCACACTTACAGCTTTATATCTATTACCAGATGCACCCTCTGTACAATTCCCACATTTTATCCTGTATATACTTTACAGTTTCGGTGGGAATTTTGTAGATTTATACATGACATGATTTTATATGTGATATACAAAGTGTTTTATAACCAAATGGTTGTCATGTTAAACATGCAAAGTGCATAGAAACATAAAGTAAACATTTATCTTGTATATATTGTACACAAATAGTGCATTACAAAAACTGCAATCGTGACGACGCTTTGTTCCCAAGATCTTTTAGAAAGTATGTCATTATGTAATATATAGTGTTTGCAGTCATTGGATATGACCACGTGGATATAACACAGTGCGTACAGATTCTCGCCAATTGTTCAGCTTGTTAAGCTTGTAAATAACTTTTTGATTTTTTTCTCTTCACAAGTTTCTAAGTAACTTACAACCATAACTATACTTTAGTTTGAGCATATTTGATTGCTCAAATGCAAACATGGATCTGACACAAGTTACACCAACTTGAGATGTCATCTCCGATAGATACCTGTAGCCAAGGGACTTTTTTGGGCTTCATTGAACCCTCCTTTTTAAACACTGCCTAAATCCAAGCTTCCATTTTCTTGTCGTAAGGGGCCTCAAGGTCAAAGATGTGAAGGATCTGGATACATTCTGTAAATTCTTTGTGTCCTATTGACAAGGAAACAATGTGATTTTCGTCAGGTATTATAATGACTAACAAAAGATATATGTAGTTTTTAGATCACCTGATAATTATGTAATATGTGTTTCGTCCATCTTACAGACAGATTGACTGCCATGTTACATTCTCAGCACTTTTTTATACCACTTATATGTACATGTAGTGAGTCATAGTTGGTTCTACATTGAAATATAAATGTCTTTGTAATTTAAAAAGATTTAAATTTTCTATACAATTTGTAAAGAGGAAAATTAATCGCTATGTAAATTTAAAATGACATATGCTTTTGTGATTTATAAAATAAATCTGATGTGTAACTTAAAATTGTAAATAGAAAACAATTAATGTAGAATTTAACAAGACTTTTCATAAAGTTGTAAATGTCCAAAATTTTGACTGTTAGGTCCCTGTTGTCTATAATTCTGTACATTACCCACTGTTGCTGAAAGTTCTGGCTGTTTATTCTTAACTTTGTAAATGTTTGGTCATTGATGCCAACAGTTCTGACTGTTTTAATACTCTGGCCACTGTTTATCAAAAATTCTATATTGATACAGGTTACTATTGCCTAAATTTCTGGTGTTGCATACTGGCTATAAATAGGTCACTGTTACTTAAAATTCTGTCTATATATAGGTCACTTGCCTAAAGTCCTGATCAGTGGCGGATCCAGACTTTCTGCTAAGGGGGGGCCCGACCAATATTTTTTTCAAAAGGAGGGGGGACCGGAACCCAATTTTTTTAAAAAACGCTAGGAATTTTAAATATTTTCCGACCTAAGGG
>MJUU01015635.1:3570-14239 GCA_002080025.1 Modiolus philippinarum | reverse complement strand
CCCCCCCCAAATCTGCCACTGTTGGTTGAATACACATGAAGCTACTGTTTCCAAAAGTTCTGGCTGTATATAGGTTGCTGTTGCCAAAAGTTCTCTCTGTATTCAGGTCACTAAGACGCCAAAAGATCTGGTTGTATACAAGAACTGCTGTTTTCCAAAAAAATCTTGCTGTATATAGGTCATTTTAAAGGTTGCCTGAAGTTTTGACTGTAGGGAGTTTGCCAAAAGTTCTGTTTGTATATACATGTAGGACGCTGTTCCTCAAGTTCATGCGAACTGCCAAAGGCAAAAAGATAAAAGCTGTAGGTTATTGTGACCTAAATTTCTAGCTTTATATATTTCCATGTATCCCATCATTGAATGCTCTCTTGAGTTCATGCTTCTCTTTATTTAATATAGGAACAGGATTCTTGAACAGCTGTAAATATAAATTGAGCTGCCAGTGGCTAAAATGAAGTAGAAACATTGGTCAGTCTGTAGACCAATATTGCAACTGAATGCATTGTACTCTTACTATACAAATGAAAACAATAGACCCTTTCACGATAACTGCGTTCCTGTTATTTTGTGAGTGGGTTAACAACAATTCCCGCTAAAATGACGTCGGAGAACAATCAAACAAGACGTCACGTATATTGTGACGTTGCTTTTTACCCACTCAAAGCCTTATGAGCGCATGTGTCAACTTCAGGACCGCAGTTATCGTGAAAGGGTCTATAGTTATTTTGGGTGGATTTAAGGATAAAGCATTACGTTTTATATACAAGTGCCACAGACAGTCACTGTATAGTGTTCACAAATTTGTGAATAAAAGATTGGCTTTCAGATTAGGATGAAGATGTAAAAGCCTATCAAAATGTTTTCTAGAGAAAAATATGGCTCTTTTGTTTAAATCTTGGGTTATTGGCAGTTATGGAAACATGAGTTAAGTGTAGAAATGTTGTTAAACTTTTATCCATGAGTAGGAAACTCTGCAGTCACTGTAATACACTCAGGAAGCATTGGTGTTCCATGTTGCAAGATGGGTTATACTAGTGTAATTCCAAAATGATTTGAGTAGTTAATAGTGCTAACAGTCTTTCTAATCCTATGGATTATTCAGTGATGAATTTCAACCAGAACGACTATAGTCTCAACCCAATATTGTTCCATATATCTGATAATTCACCAACCCAGTACATTGTAGTCCTATACTTCGGTGCTGGCCCAAAAACTGATTTATTTGGAAACTTACAGTTCAAAACTTTAGAAAATTTTGTTTAAAATCAAGGACTCCTGGAGTATCTCCCTCATGCATAGCTGAGGCTGTCCTGATTTTGGTTTTCAATTTAGATCATTTTTATTATTTGTTCTCTATCAGCTTTTATATATACTGTGGAAGTACTTTTATTCGTTGACATCAGTTTTCGTGGTTTTCATAGAAATTACTATTTGGTGGGCACTGCTTAAATTCGTGGTTTCGAATTCTATGTATTAAAACTCTATGGCAAAAATGCATTTCATTGGGAACTTAATTTCATGGTTTAAGCAGACCACAAAATCCACAAAAATTGAAACCCCACAAACAATAGTACTTTCTTAGTACATCTTTCGATTTCTGAATTTCCAATGTTTTGATTCTATCCGTACTTAGAGACTGAAGTTATTGAAATGGCCATATGCAGAGAGTATATTCACAGTTACTTCTGTATTTTGATATTGGGTATGAAGTATTGGGAGGGGCTCTTAAATCTGGTGGGGGATTTCTTGCACATGTCATTGCATATTTTACATTCCAAAATTGAAGTTCCTTGTCCTATTAAAAGTTGGGTAGTTCTATACAAAATGTACAATAGTTAATGGGTATTAAACAATAGTATTGAAAGTGTGAAATATCGGTCTTTGTCGTTTGATTTGATAACTAGTTGCTATTTAACAGAAGACGTAATGACCTGTTAACACAAAAACAACAAAAACGGCTTGTCTATCTCAAAGATTTGTTACAATCGGTAAAATCTTTTTCTTCAAGCCCTGTTGACGAGAACAAATAAGTTTTATATACCAACACATTGCAGAAAAGATTGGTCTCTCTGATAGAATTTATATGCTAAACAAATGTTTACATCGATTTTGATTGGGGGTCCAAAATTAATAAAAGGGGGTTTAATTATAACCAAATACCAATTTCAAAATCTAATAAAAAATTTCAAAGGAAAGTTTGACACATTTACTCTAAGTTGATTTGCTTAGCCAGATTAGAGTTAGAATTTCAATAGTTTTGTGTGTTGTGTAAATAATTGACTATTGTTACGTTTTCAATCCTTTATAGACACGCTTACTTTGGTGAATTGGTGATTTTTTTTTTGTGACGGACACTTGATTCCTTTCAAATTTGTACAGATAGCCGAGACGGATGTTTCACTTTAACATTTTGTTATAAGGAAGGTATCTATTGTCAGTAACAATGTAAGGTACAACAATTGAAAGGGGTCAGCTGGACGACCATTACACAGAAAATTAAATTGGGATATCGAAAAATTGGATTTATTATAAATGTGTAGTTTCGTCAAAAAATTTACTGAGATACAGTGTTGCAGTGTTCTTAAAACAAAGACATGAAAAGAGCAAGATAAGATAAGATACCTACAGATGTTTACTGCAGTGCTGACAATATTGTAATTGAATGCATATTAAAAATAATTAAGGAAAGATAAACATGTCAAAAATATGGAAGGAATCAAAACTTGCTACTGTTTGTTATTAATTGTTTGAGTTGAACATCTTCCCTGAAGAAAAATCGTAATTGGTTGTCTTAAAAAGTAGTCATTATTCAACCACCTGTGACTTCAAACCGAAAAAGAGGAAGATTTATTTCTCACTGTTTAATTACGATTGTGGAAAAAGTTTCAATATATATAATCATGATTCCATCTTTTGATTTATCGTATATTGTTTGCGATATGAGTGCAGGTGGAAATTATTGATAAACAAGTTATTTTTTAAATTAAGGATGTGATTTTATCAAAATGGCATCAAAACAGAATCTACCAAAACGATCAGTAAGCTTTAATTATGCTGATTACTGGAATCAGATCAGGTAAGGTTTGTCACCTGTGTTACACCTGGTGCTGTTTGACACTGCATAAAGATATGCTAAAGCCCAATATATTTGCAGTTTTTAAACGACAGCAAAAAATTTTGTGGTCGTATAATAGTATGGTGCTGTCGTCGTTGTTGTTGTCTGTAGACTCTTTAAGTTTTGGCCAATAACTCAAGTTCAAGTTGATCAATCCTTATGAAATTTTAGCACAATGTTCCTTGGCATAAAAGGAAGGTGTGGATCGGTTTTGATTATTATGGCCCCTCCCATTTTTAAAACAGGGGCCAAAAAGGGCAAAATTGGGTGTTTTCACCTATTTAGCTGTAGAATTTTTATTAATTATCGGGTTTTGATGGGGTTTCTTTCAGTGTGCTCCTGAGGTAATTTCCAATCAGTAGTATGTCAACAGATTTCACGTCGCATGTACCGTTCATGAGATTAATGGGGTCCAAAAGGGGCGAATTTTAAAATTTTTTTATTTTTTTATTTTTAGGCCGATTTTGATGCCTTTTTTTGTAATGGATTCCTTATGAAAAATATTAGGGGCTACAGCATCAGATTTTTGATAATTTGTTTCCTTTCCGAGTTATGAGGGGCCAAACGGGGCAAAAATTGCAAACATGCAGATTACATAAAACATTTATTTTTCATCGGATTTCAATGGGATTTTTTTTCTTTGGATTCCTCTTGATGTAAGCTTTCAGTAGTATGTCAATGGATTTGGCGTAGCTCTTACCGTTTCAGAGCTATGAGGGGCTGAAGGGGGCCAAAATCGTAAATTTAAAGATAACCTAAAATTTTTATTTTTCATCAGATTTTGATGGGATTTTTTTCTTTGAATTCCTCTTGATATAAGCTTTCATTGGATGTCAACGGATTTTTCGTAGCTCTTACCGTTTCCGAGCTACAAGGGGTCAAAGGGGCCAAAATTGTAAATTTTGAAATATGTGAAATCTTTATTTTTCATCAGATTTCAATGGGATTTTTTTCTATAAATTCCTCTTGATATAAGCTTTCAGTAATTTGTCAACGGATTTTGCATAGCTCTTACGGTTTCGGAGCTACAAGGGGTCAAAGGGACCAAAATTGCAAATTTTCAAAATATGTGAAATCTTTATTTTTCATTGGATTTCAGTAGGATTTTTTTCTTTGGATTCCTCTTGATGTAAGCTGTCGGTATAAGTCAGTGGATTTTTGCATCGCTATTGCCGTTTTCAAGCTACAAGGAGTCAAAGGGGCCAAAATTGTAATTTTTCGAAATATTTGAAATCTTATTATTCATCGGACTCGATCAGTTTTTTCTTTGGATTCTTCTTGATATAAGCTTTCAGTAGTATGTCAACAAATTTGGCATAGCTTTTACCGTTTCAGAGCTAAAGGGGCCAAAGGTGCCAAAATTGCAACTGATTCTCTTTATTTGGTCCATTTAATTACTGTATCAAGCTCTTTACTGTGTCCTCATTCTTGTTCAAATTTCAGTATTCGACATGCTGTGGTCGTATCATGCTGTGCTCGGCGTAGCCCTTTGTTATTACATCTAAAACATGTTAATATGGTACTTGCATACTTAATAAGTTTGGAACTTGACTTTTGTAGACAAAATTTTCAAATCTGCTTCAATGAATTTGTTTAGATGGTCAGGAAAAAGAATTGGCCCAAATGTTTGGGTTTCTAACAAAGAACTTGTGAAAAATATTTTCAAACTTGATATGCAACTTTTTCATCACAAGACAAGCCAAGTTTGATTTTTTTGTTCAGAGGTCCAAGTGATTCTGGAGTTATGCCCCTTGAAACTTTGAAATTTGGTAAATTAATGTGTGGTTTCTGACCAATAATAATTGCAGATTAGTCTTCAAACTTGGTATGCAGTTTGTGTAACACAAAACTAAGGCCAAGCTTGGTTTGGGGTCCAGAAGTTCCAGCAATTCTTGAGTAATGTCCTTTGAAAGCCTTAAAATATTCTGAATTTTGGAGTTTTCGGCTGAAAAAAATTACATAATTTACATGTCTTCAAAATTTAATAAAAGTTGCTAATCTTGAAACTTAGTCCAAGTTTTATTTTTGGTTCAAATGAAAGAGTGGTTTGGAGCTTTGTGTCTTGAAAACTCTGCAAAAAACGTGGTGGGGTATCTAGTAATGCTCCATTACTATCTTTGAAATAAGTTTTCAAAATTTTTTAACAAATATCAGATATGAACATGTTTTTAAATTTGTTGTTATTAAATTTTGGCAATTTTGTTTTTCTGACTTTTGATGATGTGTATTTCAGTTTTTATTATTATGCCATTTTTGAATGTAACAGTGAGGACTTCATGTGTTCACTTGATAACATACAAATTTTCTTTAGTTCTGTTTTTACCTTACGATCTCTCTCATGCTTTCTTTGTTTGTATTGCTTGCACGAATTGACTTGGAAATAAAATTCTTTGTAAATTAAATGTTGAATTTGATGTTCTCTACTTAAACATAGTATTGGTACTTGAGATGTTTACTTTGACAAGGGGAGATAATACTTCAGCTCCATGTTGTGGTCTTGAGCAAAGAAAATTGAGTGGTTATAATTTTATGTCAATAGTCTTTGATTGTGACCTCATTTGATTGTTATATACTTTGATAATGACCTTGTTTCAGCTTGGTAGGTGGTTGTAACATCATTGTCAATAACTTTGTCAATCGTAACTGAAACAAATAGAATTTCTCTTATTAGTATACTCTTCATACCACACAGTACGAATTTTAATATAATGGGGGTCATTTATAACATGATTGGAACCTTGATCTGCATAAGATTAAACACCATTAGATGTTAGAAAGTTGTAGGATATTAAATATTAGTATGGGCCATATGTTGATTACATTTCTAATTTGTCGGGTCAGTAAATCGCTATGTTCACAAACATTTTTATGAAAAATTGTTAACAATTGATTAAGATCTGATCTAAAGATTTAGGGTTGAACATATTCTTTAATTATTGGTCTTCAAAAGGGTACGATGATTTTAACAATTCCACCAATGTCATGTTGGAGTACTGCCTGATTAAATTGGTGTACCTTTTTGTCAATGATTTTGTGATAATCACTGATAATTTCTGTTATAATATTATAGGCCAAAATTTGAATATTAGAATTCTGTTTCTAGTATCAGAGAAGCAAACTTTTCAGACATAAAATTCATGAAAGGTTTTCTTCAAATGCAATGATAAGTACTGTAACTAGGTTGTTAAATCAGTGAAATTCAAATGTCTTAAAAATCCACATGTTACCAGATTTACCGATATTCTGCCAGGATTTCAGATGACTCGGGTAACCTAGGTTTGGACAGTTGGGTCATCTGCTGAGGACATCAGCTTATTATGCCGATCTATCAAGTTCTGAAAAAGAGGTTATGAAATAAATGACAATGAAGTAGCAAAGTTTTTACACAATTGCAAATTTTGCTGTCCCAAACAGATGAAAAGGAAATAAAAATTATTTAAATTTCTTCACAGATTCAGATGCATATTACTTGTTTTGGTGTTGTGTCTTCAGTAGGTCCATAGGCACTTTGTGTCAACACTTGTCTTGAAATATACTGTGTCATTGTGCTGCAATCGTATGCTATGTTTTGCATAGTCCTTTAGTATTATTCTGTTTAATTTAAACTTCCAACTAAGTTAACAACAAATATAATTTTTATTCCAGAGGAACCTCCAAGTTAGAGTCTAGTGTAAAAGTTCTCAGATCTTCATCATTTCTACAGAAAGCTAGAGAGGCTCAAGAAAGGGAAAGAAATAGACTTGGAATACAAGATGACACTATTGTACAGAGAGATGCCTCAGCGAGTATGAAACAGAGACCTCGTAGGATAGAAAGTTTTCAGTAAGTATAGACACACTAAGGAGTTATTGCCCTTTATATAAATGAGACAATGTAATAGCAGTGTGAGTCAAACAACAAACTTATAATTAAAGCAAACACTTGTTCAAATATAGCCTGTTAAAATCATGTGGCAATGAGAAGTCACTACAAAATTTGAGATTCTAAAATATTTCTCACCAAAATATTTGTCTTAGGATTTTGATGTCCAAATTTTTGTTGAAGCATCATATTTTTATATGAAATACAACTTTTTAGGTACCAGAATGTTTAAAAATTGAAAGAGACAAGCTGTATATACAATATTCAAAGTAACACAAATGATACAGGCCCTACTTATAGAACACTTAAAGTAACATGAAAGAGATGGGCCGTATATACAACATAAAGGAGATGGGCCTACAACACTTTATGTACATGAATTAGACAGGCCCTATATATAAAACACTTAATGTAGCATGAATGAGACAGAACGAATATTCAATACGCAATGTAACACCTGTTTACAAAGATTGGCAACTAAATTTTCCTGGCATCAATTGCATGATTGATGTAATGTAATCTATAACTAATGTGTGTTTGTTTCTCAGGATTTCGGGTTTTTAATTTCTGCCTTTCTGTGTATTTTCTATTAGAGACAGTGCCTGGAAATAGAATAATGTGACGACAAATATCTAGGTGAAATTACTAGAAACAGGAGACAGGAGAAATTTGTTGCATTCATCTGAATTTTTGAACATCAGATTTTCAGTTCTAGTGTTAAGTCTCTTAACTTATAAATTAAGAGACTCGCAGAAGAACTGTCGATCTTTATATAGATATTTCAAAAGTAAGAGCACACACATTAAGTGTTTCACTAAAAATGAGTACAGTCTGAACCAGCCGTCCTTAGCTATTTGATATTTGCTAGAGCGGACTTAAAATTTTGTAATTGGATCACTTATCCATATTCAAGGAATGTATCACTCTAATATCCATAGTTATTGATAAATATAAGTTATTCTGATAACTTGATGGTTGAAGTAAAGTACAGACAAGTAGCAGTTATAATGAAGGGTTTAGAGGTGTAAGAGGAAGCATGATGAACTCACAGGACCTTTTGTAGACCATAATTAAAAAGGACCAATCTGTGATCTGCTGTTTCAAATTATTTGATTTGAACAAGAAATATATCTTTACACAAAGATGAAAACAAAGGTTGAAATGAAATGCATCACAGATCTATAGTTATATCTAACCAAGTTCAAAGTGAGACCACCCTCTGTATAACAACAATCAGAGATGGTTATCGTAAACAAATGTACAAATCACCGTAATTGTATGGTTTGTCCTGCAGATAATTCCCCTATATGGATATGTGTTATATGAAAAAGAGGGAGAATGGGGGACTGACTAATAGAATTATCATTACATGATCATTTAGAAATATTGTTAGAATCCAGATTTAGATATTTAAATCTGTAAGAGTAACAATAAATATCAAATATTGCTGAAATATCTTATTGATAAAAGCCATGTTATATACAGACAAAGTAGGGTTAACTAACCCACCTCATTAAGTAATTAAGTAAGTCAATATGGTTGATAATAAAAACCAAGTTTACAAGGTACACAACAAACAGTATGTATTGATTAACACAACAAACAACCAATTCAGAAATTCTACTCAGAAACGATATGTTGTGAGATAATTCCTTAATACGTACTGTAAACCGTGAAATTTTCGCCCTGTCTTTTATTATCCCCTCGCCCCACGAAGTTGGGGAGGGGATATAGCATCTCGCCCGTCCGTCCGTTCGTCCCACCTCAGGTTAAAGTTTGCGTTAAGGTTCATATCTGAAGAACTACATGTGGCACATCAATCATCTTTGGTCAGCAGATGCATCTTTGAGAGTGATGCTGCTTCGGATGATAATTGGGTCACCCTGACCTACATTTCATGCTTCAATGACTTCGGTTAAAGTTTGCGTTAAGGTTAATATCAGAGAAACTACATGTGGCACATCAATCATCTTTGGTCAGTAGATGCGTCTTGGAGAGTGATGCTGCTTCAGATGATAATTGGGTCACTCTGACCTTCATTTCATGCTTCAATGACTCATGTTAAAGTTTGCGTTAAGGTTCATATCTGAGAATCTACATGTGGCACATCAATCATCTTAGGTCAGTGGATGCGTCTTGGAGAGTGATGCTGATTTAGAAGATTATTGGGTTACTCTGACCTACATTTTATGCTTCAGTGACTCTGGTTAAAGTTTGTGTTAAGGTTCATATCTGAGAAACTACATGTGGCACATCAATCATCTTTGGTCAGTAGATGCGTCTTGGAGAGTCATGCTGCTTTGAATGATGATTGGGTCACACTGACCTACATTTTATGCTTCAATGACTCAGTTTAAAAATTGTGTTAAGGTTCATATCTGAGAATCTACATGTGGCACATCAACCATCTTTGGTTAGTTGATGTATTTTGGAGAGTGACGTTGCTTCAGATGATAATTGGGTTACTCTGACCTACATTTTATGCTTCAATGACTTGAGTTAAAGTTTGCATTAATGTTCATGTATGAGATACCCTATGTGTTACATCAATCATCTGTGGTCTGTGGATACGTCTTCGAGAGTCTTGCAGCTTCAGATGATAATTGGGTCACTTTGACCTACATTTTACACTTGACTGACTTTGGTTTAAAGTTTCCATTAATGTTTATATCTGAGATACTACACATTACACATAATGATCTTACCGTTCAGTGGATGTACCTTGGACATTCATCTTTACATCTTTAGATTATATAAAGGTTATTATTTCTTAACAGCGGGCGAGGGGATTAGCTGTCGTTTGCGACTGCTCCGACTTCTAGTTTTGTGGTTTTCAAAACAAATTTCATTTTGCACAGTCTTGAATTGCGGTTGCTGGTCAAACAACTAAATCATCCATTTGCATACCGGTAGAAAGTTTCCTGGCAGTTTTTTTTTTTTCTTTTTTTTTCGTGCGCCAACCTCAAATGCAAAAATAGCGAAAATAAAACTTTCGCAAAAATATCCCTGTTTACAGTGTGGAAAACTTGTAGATTGTACACAAATTTTCTCTTACTTACTACACCTGTCTTTAGGTTTTATTAACCGGGTTTTCCATCGGAAAAATCTGGTTATTAAAATGGTGAAAATGGCGGGTGGGCGGTGGGCGGTGGACGGGCGGGCGGCTGCCAAATGGGTACATCATTTGTCTGGAGCAAATCTCCTACAGTATTTGAGACAGGAAGTTTTTATTTTGCACATTAATTGTATATATCAAAGGTGTGCATGGTACTTTGATTTTAATTTTTGATAATTTATGTAAAAAATATCAGTTGTTGAACTTAGTCATTTTTAGGTCAAATTTTTAACAATAGGGTACCCCCTTTGTCCGGAGCAAATCTCCTACAGTATTTGAGACAGGAAGTTTTTAGTCCCCTACCGGCATCGCTGAAGGGGACTTTAGGTTTGCACTTCGTCAGTCCGTCAGTCAGTCCGTCAGTCCGTCTGTCCGTCACACTTAAGTTTTCCGGACTTTTTTTCTAAACCGTTCCACATATTGACCTAATATTTGGTATGTGAGTCTACCATCATGAGTTACAGATGAAGTTCGTGTTTGGTTCCGGTCCACTGACTTTGGACGGAGTTAAGGGACTTGGACTTTGACTATTTCGGTAAAATATCAGTTTTCCGGACTTTTTTTCTAAACCGTTCCAC